>BGPR01002931.1:115532-155332 GCA_013235015.1 Araneus ventricosus
GGAGTTATATCCTGCGGTGAATTATTGAATGTTCCAATTGAAGAAATTACTGAAAAGCTGCAAAGTCAGGGAGTGAGCCATGTACGGCGTATTACAATACGGAGGGATGGCCAGCTCCTGAATACTAAACATCTTATCTTAACTTTCAGTTCCGCAAAACTGCCAGAGCATATTAAGGCAGGATATATCCGCCTCTCTGTTAGAGCATACATTCCAATTCCCTTGAGATGCTTCCAGTGCCAACGATTCGGGCATTCTAAATCTTCTTGCCGCGGGACATTGACATGCGCTCGCTGTGCAGAAGTCGGCCATGACAGCACAACTTGCACTGCTAAAGAGAAGTGTATTAATTGCAAGGGCGATCATACCTCATTCTCCAGGGAATGTTTTGCCTGGAAACAGGAAAAAGAAATCATCTCGACAAAAATTAAGCACCAAATTTCTTATGCAGAAGCCAGGAAGATCGTAAAATCGAAATCCCCGGCAGCTGGCAATAGTTACGCGTCTGCGGTTAAAAAGATATCAGCTACAGTATCCACGCAATGGAATGTGGCTGATATTCCCTCTGGTACTAATTTGAAACTGTCTGCCTCTACAATAATAACATCTTCTCCAGTTAACGCACAAAATCCTTCTCCAGTTCCAGTGTCAGATTGTGAATCCACTCCTGTTACAGCTGATTTAAATGGTTTCCAACTTGTAGCAAATCTTAAAAAATTTAAGAAAGATTCTCCTACTAAAACAAAAAGTACCTCTAATGCAGAAAAAATTTCAAAATTTTATACCTCGTCTCGTGAAGTTGATGCTTCCATTGTTAAACAAAATAACTCGAATATGCAACCAGTAATTAATGCAACAGTTATCTCTGATGAAACCAAATTGACTCCTTTGGTTGCCTCTGCGGCTTTGTCTATGTCTTTTCCCCCATTAGGAGAGAAAAGCGTTTTACAATCTCGGGAATCTGACGCTGATGCCGAGATGAGCTCCTCCTCTGCATCAGAAGAGGATGCCTTAGAGTACAATATGTCGGAGGACAAGACTCACCTGCAGTTATGAGTCCTCCACCCCCTTCCAAACCTGAAAAGTCAAACAAATATAAAAACAGATAGCATTATTGCTTCTCTGTTTTGCACATTGTTTGCTTTTTTTAAAAAATTATATTTTAAAAACAAATGACCTGCACTGAATTGTTTTTTAACACTAATTTGCTTAGTTCTTTCATTTTTTAAACATTCTCTTTATATATTTCGTCCTTGAAATTTTATTTGGTCTTTGCCCAACATGTGATATTTTAGACATATTTTACATCTGATATATTTTAAAGCTTGCATGTTTTTATCTCTTTTCATCCTTTATCTATCCATTTTTGGTAACATGATTTTATCTTTTCATCTGCCACTATGAATTTCAAATTTATTTTAGAATTTTATCTACCTCTTTTAATATAACACCATATATTTTATCACCGTGATCTTGTTTATCTACCATATGTTTGGCGCAGTTTAGCCAAAAATGGCTCTTGCGCCATTAAACCCCAAACAACCAACCAAACCAAGTTTGGATATAACAACCTGGAAGCATTTGAACACTTTTTTCAGCATTCCCCTGAAACATTTGCAGGTTCTTTTTTATTTGAAAATTCCTGCACTATTTTTAATAAAAAAAATACAAATGTCATGCAATTAATTATGAAAAACGTCAGTGCAATTGTCATAGAAAAATTTCTCATTCATGCGGACTTATTTATTTCGAACGACTGATAAATCAGGAAAATTGGTCGGTGTTACAAACTTTTGGTCGTTAATGCCGATTGAGTGAAGAAGTCAAAACCAAATGTCGGAAAGATTTCGTACTTCAGATGCCGGTTATTTCACTAGGGAAGAGATGCAGCCGAGGATTCCTAAATGGCGAAACTTCTTTTATTTGATCGGCATCAAATGCTGAAAGAATTATAAAAAGACAAAAACTTGGCGAAGGATGCTGAGAATATCTTGACTGATAAATTTAAACGAAATTAACCACTAAATTGAAAGCAGGAAAGAATATGATTCAAAAAACCTAAAATTATATTAATTGATTAAGCAGGAAGCAAACAGAGTGACAACAGCTTCTCATGGAGAGCTCCCTCGCCTACCCTCGAGGGAAGGAAAACTAAACGGGAAGGGGAAAAACGAAAGGAGACAAGACACTAGGGTACCTCGGGGTCGTGAATCCCATCACATCTGAAGATGTGCCCCTGAGGGCCAAAGATGAAAATGAGGACTTATCATTTGACAACAAAGATGAAGAAACAATGCTTGAAAAACAAACCCAGGAAAATGAGAATATGAAGTTGAAAAAGAAAAAGCTAAAAAACGTTTAATTCCGAAATTTGTTAACCCCCTCAGGGGCACAGCTTCTTCAGGTGTGACAGGATTCACGACCTCGAGGTACCCTAGTGTCTGATCTCCTCTCAAGTTTCCCCTAAACTCCGTCTTCTGATTTCAGCTTTTTATTTTTCCTTTCCTCGAGGGTAGGCGAGGGAGCTCTCCGTGAGAAGCTGTTGCCGCTCTGTTTGCTTCCTGCTTCTCATGGACAGCAAATTACCCCCACGTGTTGACCGTGCGTGGTGACCCATTAGACTGGAGGTACATTTCGGTCCCCGGTGTATCAATCGGCCGGTATCCCAGCCACATGGCTGGTCTGCTCAAGGGGATCAAGCGAAGGGGTCACTCCTTGGGCTTGGCGTTAAGGGTTACACTGTCCCCGGGGGTGACTCTGAGCGTATAGGTTCCGGCTAGCACCAAGGTAAGCGCCGAGGCTGGAAATTTCCAGAGCCGGTGGCTGCCTTCCACTGTTGGGCTCCGTGGTGGGTGGTGCCGTCGGGCCTGAATCCCTGTTCATATCGTATGGGGGCAAAAACTAACCGTCCCTTTAGTGCGCTACGAAAAGAATCAAATACGAAGGAATCAAATGTAGAAAACTATTTTGACCATTTTTTTATTGTTAAACGAGTTTCTGAGAATAAGGAGACATTCCATTCGATTTTTCCGTTTCTTGTCCAACAGGCTGTTGTCAGCACACTTGGTGAAGTTACTTCTGTTCGTAAACTTCGTTCTTGTGACTTGCTCATTGGAGTCAAGTCTCGAAAGCAAGCCCAAGAAATTATCAAATTGAAAGCTTTGGCCACAATCCCTATTACCGTGAGTGCTCACACTTCCCTTAATTCTTCGAAGGGCGTAATAACTTGTGCTGACTTATTTAACGTATCCGTAGAAGACATTGCTAATGAACTTAAAGGCGAAGGGGTAACGCATGTACGCCGTATTTTCATTCGGCGGGATGGACAACTCCTCCCTACAAAGCACCTTATCCTTACTTTCCAAACGCCAATATTACCAGATTCAGTTAAAGCAGGATACATGAAACTAGCCGTGAGACCATTTATTCCAAACACTCTGCGGTGCTTTAAATGTCAACGTTTTGGCCATTCTCAAACAAACTGCCGCGGGACTCTGACCTGCGCCCGTTGTGCAGAAAAAGGTCACATGAGCCAGCAGTGTACCGAACAGGAAAAGTGTGTCAACTGCAGTGGCGACCACACTTCCTTTTCACGGTCTTGTCCACGTTGGAAACAGGAGAAAGAAAAAATGGCTGTAAAAACAAAAGAGCAAATTTCCTATCTAGAAGCAAAACGCAAACTCCTGACGCAAACACCTATATCTGGTCTAAGTTACTCGTTCGCTCTCCAAAAGTCATTTTGTGCAAACTGTTCATGCACAGCATGTGTGCAAAATGCCGCCAAAATACACCCCCTCTGAAAAATTATCCGAATCTGATACTGATTCAGCTAATGACAGTGCTCCTGAAACATGTACACCCGAAGATCTAAATCGAAATCTAATTCGCAATCTAACAGATCTATTAAACTAAAACTTTCCAAACGCGGCATCTCACCGCAACAGGTGACAGGAAAATTGAAGAAATCAAATGTCAGAAATTCAGTCGCTTTGGGACTTGCGAGTCAGGGTTTAGTCCACAAGGACTTGTCCATTTTTGATGGCTTGTCCCTCTCTTGACACATACTATTTCTAAGGTATGATTTTTAAGATGTTAAGCATGAAAAACTTCTCTCACATGATGCAGTTGAGATAGGTATCACAAGGAGAATTTGGATTAGTTTTGTCAAGTATGGAAATATTATCACAGAGTTCCTTTTCAACAAGAAAATTGCATCTTTTCTTCAGCTCTGTTATCTCCGTGGATATTTCTGGCAAAGAGTCGATGTATTCTTTGAACATTTTCTGAAGAATGTGTATCTATCCTTTTATTTTTCCATGTCAAGACCATATGTTTCGGAGACTTTTTGAATTGATGCATTTTTTATAATCTTTGATGAATCGGAACTTGTTACATATTTTAGAGATTGAAAAATATCCAACTCATTTTCTTTGAACCTTTCGTTTATTGTGTTTAAAGAAGCAGCTATAACTGGATAAGCAATTTCCGTTCTATAGAATGATTTAACATCTTGTGACATGCTGAAGGAACCGCCGCCTATTTTCGAAGACACCTATCTAGAGCGTGGAAGTTTTGGAGAGCTAAACGATTTTGCTTCACAAATATCGTTAACATATATCTACAAATTTTCAAAAAAAAAATCACTTCGGAATTCAGGCGAGTATTCTTTTGTTGTATTAACCAGTTCTTTAACTGTTAAAAAAATTAGCAATTTTGATTGCAAAGCTTTTGAAAGCGTATCTGTAGCTTCCAAAACTCTTTGGATCAGAAATAGACAAAAAATGAATTGGAAACAGTCGATATTTTTCAGCAAAGCCTCAGCTTGCGATCCATTTTTAGGATCAGCTTCTGATATTTTCTGCAGAGTATCTATGATTTCATCAAAATTCTGCAACACGGTGTTGCAAGCTTCTACACGACAACTCCATCTTGTGTCACTTAATGACTTAAGTGACTTGTTGCCACCAAAAAGTCTTTATTTTGTAAATTTTCTTTAAATAAAAAAGTTCTTTTTGCTTACACAGAAAAAAGTTGTGCAATTCTTTTAAGATGCCCATAGAATTTCTAATTTGTGTTTGTTTGCTACATGCGTCAACAATGCACAGATTCCAGATATGGGCATAACAGTGCACATTGAAAGCTAGAGGATTTTCTTGAATATGTACGCTACTCCTTTGTAGCTACCCCTCATATTTGCTACGCCGTCGTAGCATTGAGCACGGAATATTTGAAAGAGGAAGTCGAAATTTTTCCAATACATTTTTTATTAAAATGGATAGCGTTTGTCCTTCAGTATTGCGTGTTTCGAAAAAACCCAAAAATCTTTCATGCATGCTGAAATCTTCTGGTCTGACGTAACGAATTACAATAGCAACTTGTTCGTCGTGTGCTATGTCGACCATTTCGTCCACAAGTATTGAATAACAATCCGACGGAATTATTTCACTAGCTGTCGCTTCGCAGACCTGTTTGTTCATGAGCTCTAAAATTTTGTTTTGAATTTCCTTACTACTGTAAGAAAAATATTTTTCTTTTTCTATAAAGAATTTTTTTATCGGAACATTATCTTTTGAGTTGAGATTTAACAACAACAAAAAAGTTCCTCTGTTGCTTGAGTCCTCCTTTTCGTCGTGTCCCCTTAGCGCAATGCCTTGTCGAGCACAGAATAGCAAAAGTTTCGCAAATCGACTCTAGGTACTTTTTGTTTTCTTCCATTTCGGACGCTCTTTGGAAAATTAATTGAACTGTAACACTCTCTTTTCTTAATGAAGATTCATATGTTCCGAGTCTTTCAGTTGACGATTTCTGTGCTTCACTGCTTTCATGGCTTTTGAATTTTTCAATGCTTTTTCCCAGGTTTGAAATCCTATTTCGGTGTATGTTTTTTCTGAACAGCGTAGAACTTCATTTTTAAACATTCGACATGGGAAGCAAAATGCTCTGTTCACTTCTCTGTAGTACTCTAACCATGGAAATTGGTCGAACCAATTTTTCTGGAATTTCCTCCTTTATTTATCGAATATTTAAAGTCAAGAAGTTGGTGCGGACCTATTCCTTTATTTCATTTTTGCTGTATTCATGATGATCGGAAGTTAACGTGTCTTCAGTTCTGAATTCAAGTTATTTGCACTGAGACTTTACGTTGGCATATGATCAGCCTGAGTTTCCTTGAAATTGAAACATCACATTTTTCATTTTCTCTCAAATGATTAAGCATGTTTTGACCTGCATTTTCCGTAACTGAAATCTTACGGAAACATGAAGTAACGGTCGATTGTGTTTTAAGCCGCATTGCTTTTCTAAACATTTCAGAAACAAAGATGAAACAAATAAAGATTAACCATTACAACCTATTAAAGTTTCTCCTCTTAATGAAACGCCAACTGGGCTTCCGAAATAGTTTTCAGTTTCCAAAACTACACCGTCTTCTGACACTATGAGCTTTCTGTTGCATCTTCTGGTTTGCTCCGTTCGTTTGAAATTTCTGTTGCCTTGAAACAGGATGGGCCATTCCAACCTGCTAATTTAACTGAACCCAAAAGAAAGCAACCATTCACGGGCTATGGGTAACGAGATTGTTGAAATCCACCCCATGAACAAAACTAAAGTCGTACTACAGTCACTTAAATCGGATGCTGATGCAGAAATGAACGATTTTACTTCAGATGAAAGTGATATTTTGGAATACAATGCCTAGTGAATCCCTTGACGATTCACCTGAAAACCCACAAGCTTCAGGTACCTGTACCTGTTCTGACAAATCTCTTAATTTTTACCATTTTTCCCAACGAATTTCAAAGTTTGCTCCTTCTTGCTTTAATAAAGCATTTTCATTTTTTTTAAACTGTAAAAGTTGCTTTGATTTCTTGACTTTTTACTCGGCTCGACGTCTTTTATCTTGCCTACCAATTTTACCTTAGACTTTACTTTTACACTGCTTAATTTCAAATATTTTGCATCGTGAAAAAGATGTATATTTTTAGTACTTTTAGCACCTTTTTTATGACACCATGTTCCTGTTTAGCTATCATATGTTCGGTGCAGCATAGCCAAATATGGCTCTTGCGCCAGTAAACCCTACAATCCAATCCAATCCTGTTTGGCACAGCATAACCAAACCAATGGCTCTTGTGCCACAAAACAATCAACCAATCCAATCCTTAAAAATCTCTTAAAAAGAAAGAGAAATTATCAGGTATGAAAAGTGGCTATCCACACAACATACCAAAAACCAACAAACCCATTTGACGTTAGTCTGGTCCCTGCGCCATAAAACCAAAACTCACTCAATCACCCAGTTGACATTACTAGTACTTTTCTAGAGATTTTTTTAACCCTTTGAGTGCTCAAAGTTTTAATACTTTTTTCATCAATCTCATTTAATTTGCAATTATATTTACAATGATTAAAGATTCAAAGAACGTTTAGTGATTTTGGCTTTTACAAGTTGTTCATTTACAAGTGTTTTAACTGCATGTAACTATTTTAGCCATTTGTTTGGCGCAGTATAGTCAGGAATGGCTCTTGCGCCATAAAAAGCCAACAATCCAATCCAGTCCTCTTCAAGAGTTCATTTATTCTGTTAATATTTCAACTATTTCTGGCTGCTTCTGATGTGACTGGCCAAAACGTTCCAAATGCAACCTTAATTATAAAAACACAAGTACTTCAAACACTATCTTTACATACTATAAATGATGTATAACTGAATCACTCTATTATAAGACATTTTAAACTAAATGTTACAGGTAAATTAAAATAGCGAGACACCTTTAGTTCAGAAATGGCATCTTCAGGAGGGGCCTCAAAATCATCTTCTGCCACCTCAACTACAACATGAGTGACTTTTGTTTCCTTTGCTTTTTCACGCACACGCTTAATTTTTCGTCTTTTACTGAGGCGTCGGATGAAAACAGACTGAAATATATAGTCGAGGATGTGGTTGGTCCGGACGGAATTGACATTTTTATGTATTTGCCCAATAAGGATTAAAAATATCACCAATGTTTGAATGTTATATTAAAGCTACAAATATTGCTTAATTAATGCATTTATAATATTTTTAACAATGCCATTTATAGCGTCGATATTAGCAAATTTGCTTATTTCATTTTTGTCCGAAACAGCCCCATAGAGAGGTTGTTTCGGATAGACTGGGGGTTAGACCGGACATTCATAAATAAAATATATGTAATGTACTTCAATACCTATTTATTTATAATATGCAATATCAATTAAGTACACAATTATGGAATATTTAGAAGATTGAAATCGACACTTAGGTGTCTATTCTGGTACCCCCGGTTGGGTTGGGAGTTGGGTTGGGTTCCGTTGTTAACGTGCGGAACCCAACCCAACTCAACCGGGGTTACCAGAATAGACCCACAAAAGACATATATGATTGTCGTCTTTTTGCACATCCGAGCTTTCTAGGTGTCGGCAAATGGACTTGAATAGAAGTTTCAGGCAGTCGTGAAATGTTCTACATCAGGAAATGCAAATTAACCAAACATTTTATTACGACCCCGCAGAAAATGTATATCATATTCTTTGTTTTCATACAACAGAACCTTCCCCACATCAAATGCTTTTTTGTTATTAAGTTCCATTTCAAACTCCACAAGTACAAAATTATCACGTTCTGGTGTTTTCTCTAAGCGTGGAAAATTATCAGGATCAATAAAGTCATTTACATCATCTTCCCTTTAAAATTCTAAATCTGATCACACAATATATTCCCACTCATTTCTTACACTTGTGTCGAGCTTTCTTCCAAATCCGAGGGTACGTTTAACATTCTGATTAGACCTACACTTAGACTATTTTTTCTCTAGAGATTTTGTTAAAATTCTATTTTTTCCTTTAAACCCAGATAGCAATTTTAGTTTGCAGCAAAGTTGCAGCAGTCTTACTCTGCAAATGTGCAAGCTTGCAGCAAGTTTGACCCGACAAAAGTGCAAGTGTGAAACAAGTTCGCAGCAAGTTAACGCAAGCTTTGAAGTCACCATGCGACAAACTTCCAGTGAACTTGTCGTGCAAGTTGCCTGCAAATTTGCAATCTTGTGTCAAGTTTATTGCAAACTAGTAGCAAATTTAGCTTGTGTCACATTTACTGCAAATTCATTGCAAACGTAACAAATTTAGCTTATCGTGTCAAATTTACTGCAAATTCAGTGCAAACTATCAGCAAATTTAGCTTGTGTCAAATTTAATGCAAATTCATTGCAAACTAGTGGAAAATTTAGCTTTTCGTGTCAAATTTACTGTAAATTAGTAGCAAATTTGGCTTGTCATGTCAAATTTTTTACAAATTCATTTCGAACTAGTAGGAAATTTGGCTTATCATGTTTGTTAATAAACTTTTAGTATTTGCCAATAATAAAAGATAAATAAAATTAAAATATTTGATTACTTTTATCCCTCTCCCAAATGAATTCGGATACTCAACATTTTTATGCCATATAGGCTGAGTGTACAGAGACCTATAGTTTAAAGTGGTTTCTAAATAATTAGAAATGCACAACTACACCCAAGAACCTATACCAGTTGAATAGAAGACCAAACGGCTAACCATTTGACTATCAAATGAGCCCCAATAAATTGCAATAATGTATCCAATTATTTTGTTTACAAGTTTTTGTTTTGCTCACCAATTCTCAAGTAATTGCATACACTTAAAACATCAAAATTTATTGGAAGATAATTAGAAAGAATATCTAAAAATAAGTTGTCCAACATGTACATAATCATTTCAAAGCAAAATCTACATATATAATTTCATTATTATATATATATATATATATATCAAGCTCTGAATCTTTAATTTGCTTATAATAATTTTTACATAATTCGGAAATAAATTTAGTTTAGACATAATTAAACTGTCACATAAATATCCGTTTGTCAAGCAATTCTAATTTCTTGTATAATCTAAACTTATTGCTCGGCATTTAAAAATAATCCTGGATCTTATTCCTTTCTCAAATAAACTGCCATAAATATACGAATTTATGGCAGTTTCTTAATTTACAATCTTTCTGCTGCTCTTAATTTGCAATTTTTTGTTGGACACATCACACAACTCTTCAATTGAAAACACCCACTTTAAAACTTTAAGGAGGCAATCGAAAAGAAACAAAGGTAATAAATTTGAAAAGACAAAGAGCATCTTCAGATAATTGAACTGAAAATGAGATTTATAATTGAACTTACTGTAACTTAATATATATTATATAAATTTTAAGCTTTTATTAATAAATAGATTTAGTAAAAAAAATTTGGTGCATAATAGTATACTTGATTCATGTGTAACTAGTTCTTGTTTTAAATTTGAACATTCTCATTACATGAAAAAAACACAACCCAATTACAAATTTATACATAATTTTATTAATGGAAAATATAATTCATTTTAATTTGGTATATATGTTTTGTAGTCAAAATGTAATATATTTCTGAAACAGTGGAAGCATAGTTAATCTAGAAAGAAAAACTAATTCTAAAATTATAATTCCCTTATTAATATGAAACAAAACAATTTCATATTTATACATGATTTTATTCAAGGTAAGTTCCACAAAGTAAATCATAAAACAATACAAACCTACAAAATAATTACAAGTTTATTCTTACACAATTACTAAGAATTGTTTACAAATAATAGAATTATATAATATTTTCCGCATTTTTTTGGTGGATGCCTTGCCCCCTGAAACAGAAAAAAAGAATTCTTAACAATTGAAAAAATAATTTATAAGATATACTTCACATCTTCCTGCCTCCCTCCCCCCACCTGAGGTTTTGTTGCATTTCGAATCACCTACACCTATGCATCCTGAAATAGAAGGGGGAAAAATTAATACATTTTTAAAAATCATAAGTTAAATTTTCACAACTTTCAAGAATTATGCTTACAGTTAGTTTTTTAAGGTGACCACAAATGAAAACTCCCCAAATAGCAAAACTACTTTCATGTTAAGTGTAGAGTTGCCAGGAGGTGATGAAATATCAAATAAAAAATATTAAACTTTCTCTGGTGGAAACAAGTAAACGGATTTCACCCAGCAATAAATCAGATATTTCAGGTAAGCCAGACTTGACAATAATGTGGGTAATGTCGCATTATTGTCAAGTCTGGCTTTTGGCGAATTACATAATACAAAACAATAAAGATAACCCCTGGCTTAATCGAGCACGTTTACAAAACAATAACAATATGAATTTTTTTTTACTTAATCATATTTAAAAAACACATTAAAACAGTAATCTTAATATTCAAAAGAATAAATAAATAAATTACCTTCGAATTTTTCTAACTTTAGCTTGGTTCAAACAATCAGCAACAGCTTCTTTCGCCTTTGAATCAGTAGCCATATCTTTAAATACCATTTGACAAGCAACTACAAAAACATACAGGAATAAATTGTGGGAGATTATCATCCTACTTATCCTTTACTCCATCCTTACTTCTTCTTGAGACAAAAATAAATTATGCTATCTGTGAATGACCATAAAATAAGGATTTAAATGTTAAATCATTCTCTACACAGCTTCTCAAAACAATTAATAAGTCATTATATACAGTATTTGGAAGATGAAAAAATTTATAAATTAAACAATGCAAATAAAATTATATTGCAAAAGAAGCGTCCAAACAGAATACGTCAAAATTACTTTCGAGGTACACAAAAGTAGTGTTATGCAAGGTGTCATTTACCCTGAATAACAGTAGTTAAACCTTTTAATTTCTAAACCAAAAGCATTTTAAATTATAGTTTACATGTTTTATTTATATAATTTTTACAAGAAAAGGCATACTTACAAAAAATTGACTTTGAGACTTCTGTAGCAAGTCAGGAGGTTCTGTAGCAGGTTTTTCAAGCTGTGAAGGAAGAACCTGCTGTGCTTGGAATTAGAGAAATGGAATATGGTGAAGGTGGAGTATGGTCGAAAATTGGACTTGGATCTCTTGGGGGGACTGGATGAGAAATTAAATCATAGGCGCTCTTCCTTGTACTTTTCTGTGATAGTAGGGGTGTACAATCCTCACCCGATTCCTCTCCTGGATACATTATATGCGTCTTTGTTTTTTGCGAGGCCTTTTGTAAAGATTTTCATCCTCACTGTCTAAATTTGAAGTTTCCTCAGCTTGTCGTAAATGTTGGTAAGCTGCACTAAAACTGCCTGGAAAGTAAGAAAGGCATATATTAGCCACTTGATAAGTTGTTATCTAAAGTATTTCCCAAATTGAATGAGATTTGAATCGGCAGGTGGTTAAGAAAATTAACAATTAGCAATCAACCTTGCATGTTCTTAATACTTAAGTATTAAAATAATCATTCTGGATTAATATATTTTATTTACAGATTAATCATAAATCAGAATTAGGCATAAGTATCGCTTAATCGATCCAACAGTACGGGTGATCTTCTCTCATCAGCATCAACAACTCGTCCACCAAATAGCGTTGAGTTGTCGTAGTCCCTTTTTGAGATGTGAAATCTTTTACACAATTTACAGAGTCCACATACAATGCCCTAGACTACAAAGAAAATTACACTGAAAGTAACAATTTTATACATAATCATCTAAATATCTTGGTTTATGACAAATTCGTCCACTTCTAGTGGTTGTTACATTTGTATCATTCATAGTGATGCATTTATTTTGAACTGGTCCATTAGTTAATCTTATTGAATTATCAGGCATGGAATTATAATCAGACCTTTCATTTAATTCGCCATGAAATTTAATTAAATATTTTCTATTCCTTTTGAATATTTTACCAGATTATCAATTGATATTACTTGTGTAGGCTCCCAAGTCTTATTTTTCATGTTTTGCATGCGTACATTATCTCCTGGGTTTAATTTACTCAGAGATTTTGCTGTACGATCATGAAATGCTTTTGAATTTGTTGACGCTCTGCCAACAGGCCTTTGACATTATTAAATACTTCTGAATTTAAGAGTTTGTCATAGGCAGTTTTGTTCGCAGTCTTCGATTAAACATTAACTGAACTGGAGCAGGATTCAGCCCTGAGATTGGTGTATTCCTATATTCCATTAGACCAACAAAATGATTTTTATTGTCCTCTTTTGCTTTTCTCATAATTTTTTTTACTATCCCTGCTCCCCTCTCAGCTTGGCCATTACTTTGATGGTGATATGGACTAGAGAACTTATATTCAAAATCCCAAGTCTCAGCAAAATCTATCAACACATGGCTATTAAATTGTATATTATCGGACATAACAAAATTTAGAATCCCATATCTTGAAAAAGTTTCCTTGAGAACATTAATTACTTCCGTAGCAGTTTTATTTACTAGCTCTGAAACTTCTATTCATTTAGAATAGTAGTCCATTATTACCAAATAGTTTAAATTTCTAAACTCCATTATGTCCACCCCTGTCTTCTCAAATGGTCTATCAGGAACAGAATGAGGTTGCCAAGGCTCTTTAGTGTTAGAACGCCCAAACTTTTCACATATTTCACAGTGTGAGACTATTGTTTCTATGTCTCTATTTATGCCAGGCCAATACATTAACTCCCCAGCTCGTTGTTTACACTTTTCCATCCCAAAATGACCTTCTTGAATTAATGTTAACATTTGTTGTCTTAATGAATTAGGGACAACAATCTTATCATTTATAAACAGTAATCCTTCATTAGTATGTAAATCACTGTGAGATTTACAGTATTGTTTTAATTATTGAGACCAATTTTTGGTTTCTACTTTAGGCCACCCCTCCTTAACAAATTTAATCACTGTCTGTAATTCTTTGTCCTGATCTGTCTCATATTTAAACTGAGTTAATCTACTTTTACTCATAGGCAGATATTTAGTAATACTGTGTACAATATTACTCATTTCAGGGTCATCTTTAATCTGGGTATCACTTTTAAAGGCGCGTGATAATGTGTTTGCCAAGTACATTTGGTTTCCAGGTACATAATGCACTTCATAATCATTTTATTAGTTTTAATAGCATTCGCTGTAACCTGGATGATATTTTGGACATGGGTTTATTTACAATGGATGTGAATGGTTTGTGATCGCTTTGTATAATCACCTGACGACCATACATAAGATTATGGTACTTTTGAAATGAGAATACGATTGCCAAAAGTTCCTTTTCTATCTGGGCATAATTTTTCTCTCATTCTGTAAGACTCCTAGACAGAAAAGAAACTGACTGCTCATTTTGTATCGGACATGTACCTAGACCATTTTTAGAACTGTCACATTTTATTATGATTTTTTCTGAGCCACTAAACACTTTTAATACAGGGGCACAACTAAGTAATTCCTTAATACTTCTAAATGCTACCGTATGTTCACTTTCCCACCTAAACTCAATATTCTGTTTTATCAATTCCCTTAATGATGGTGTAATTTGAGATAGATTGGGTATAAATTTAGATAGGAAATTCGCCATCTCTAGCAATCTTCTTGCCTCCCCTTTCGACCCCTCAGGGGCACATCTTCTTTAGACGTGACGGGATTCACGACCCCGAGGTACCCTAGTGTCTGCTCTCCTTTCGAGTTATGCCTCCTTTTTGAGTTTTAACTTTTTTCTTCCTTCCCTCGAGGGTAGGCGAGGGAGCTCTCCATGAGAAGCTGTTGTCACTCTGTTTGCTTCCTGCTTCTCATGGACAGCAAATTACCCCCACGTGTTGGCCGTGCGTGGCGACCCATTAGACGGGTGGTGCATTGTGATCCCCGGTGTATCAATCGGCTGCTCAAATTTTAACTCGCAGCGTTTACGTTTTTTTAATACTACTACAAGTTCACTCCCTACATTACTTGGTGAAATTCCACATGTTCATCTTTTTGCATTTTTGAAAGCAATCGGTTTTTATTCTCTTATTTAAACATTGTTCAGTTTTAACTGATCACCTTTTATATCGTTTTGTATACATATGGCAATCTTTGATTTTTTAATTTGACATGATTTTACAATTTTTCTGGCGCAGTATGGTCAACTTCATGGCTCTTGCGCCAAAAACCCCAATACAACCAACCAACCTCCCCTTTCGAACTAGGAGTAGGCATATCCACAATACTCTTGATGTGCCTTGGATCAGCTTTTACACCCTTATCTGAAATTATCTGACTCATGTATTTTACTTCTGTCATTCTAAACTGCAACTTATTAGCATTAAATTCAATGTTAGAAGCTTCAGCTCTTTTAAGAACCTCAGTCATCATGTGTGACTTTATCAGTGCCTGTTACAATTATGTCATCAAAATATACTTGCACACCATCAATATCGCCAAATAGCCTTTAGTTTCTCTTTTGGAACACTTCTGGGGCTAATGCAATTCCAAATGGAAGAAATTCCATAAATGGATAAATAAGACAGGAGTGGGATTTAGATGCATAAGCACGCGGCACGCGTACATTGGAACGTGTTGACGTGTTCTAGGTTATGAAGGTTAACAGTTAACGTCACGAGTTTCGGTTAATATTTTACTGGCAGTGAAAAGTCTTAAGAACTTTTTAAGAGTATCAATATATTAAAATAGACAATTAAATAAAAATGAAATTAACTGTAAAATGCTATAGACCATTAAGATCCGCACCTATGAAAATGCCTTAATTTTTAATGCTTGCTTTGATTTCTCTCTGTTCTTGTAGGGTGAGATGAATGTCTAAATAGGGAGAAGAGTATGCTGAGACAAATATCAGTGGAGAGTTGTCTAATTGAATTTTGATTGCGATTGAATTGGACTTTGCCATAATTTGAGCAGCCTTTAATGCTTGGTTTGGAATTCTGATAGTCTCCTTAAGATTTTGTGATTTATAGACCATCCAATTACTTGGAATAACAATGATCTCGTTGTCATATATGTACGGTTCTTAGATTAGAATAATATCTGGATTTATTTGAGTTACATTTTGGTGAAGCATAAGATTGGCTGGATTCGCTCTTCCAAGGTTGATTTGGAGAATTTTAAAGTTTCGATTTTGTGACTGTGTAGTTACGTTAATATTGCTGAGGTGATTATTACTCGTTGAAAGAGGGTGAGTTTGATGATTAATCGTGAAGGAAGACGGTGAATGTCCTGCTCTTGTTGAGTTGTTGGTAGATGCACTTGTTGACTGATTAGTGGTTTTAATGGCGAAAGTACTCGTTAGGGACTTAGACATAGTCACGAATTTTTTTATATTTTTGTACTTCATAAAAGTAGCAGTGACAAGCACTTGAGTGTGCCTTGTGAAAGATGTTTTCATTGGCTCCATACATTCTGTTGTAGGTTGAGCAGTTGGGACAGATGTATGATGATTTCCTGCAATTTTTTGTTGGGTAGTTGTCGCAGGTTGGTTTTGTGTGGGAACATTCCTTGGTAACGTGACCGTAGTTTTGGCAATAGTTACACTTTGTCACATGATAGAATTCACGTGTTTCAACAGTCACCCAGTTAACCAGAAATTTTCTGGCCTTGAGTTTTTTGAGTGCTGGATCTGGTGTTTCCAGCACCCAAATCAGCGTGTCTTCCTTTCTGCCCCGAAATTTGAAGCGAATTTTCAATTTGTCTTCGGACTCAGTGAGAACTGCGAGTGCTTCCTGCACCTCTTCTTCTGTTACATTTTTACGGACGTTATAAAGGATTGCACTAGGGTGCCTTTTAGCAGGAAGTACAGGCTTGATCTTCTCTTGGACGAACGGATTTTTGCTGTCATCTAGGAAAGCTCGTCTTTCCTGTGAGTCTTTAAGGATAACTGCTATGCCATTATTTTTAGTTGGTTGAACTTTCTTCACTTTTTAAAATATGTTGCTTGATGTTGGGACTTCTCCTGAGAGGAAATCGCCGATTGGGACATCAATTTCAGAATTTTCCTTGGGGAAAAGTAGTAGGTTAGGTAAAAGTTTTGTTTAGGTAAGTTTTTTTTGACAACGTCTGCAAACATATGTTTATTTTGATTATTGTTTTCTTTACTTTTGGGGGTTGCTGTGATTCTAGTTTCGGAAAGTTTTGGGGTGCTGTCTCAGATGGTGTTATAATAGGGCTGGTTGGGCCAATATTTGACATTGAGCATGATTTACGAAATCCATTGCTTCTCATGGACAGCCGAAAATATCACGTGTTGGCCGTGTGTGGCGACCCATTAGACAGGTGGTGCACTATGGCCCCCGGTGTATCAATCTTAGGTCTATTATAATCGGTGTATTATCTTATTCTGCTAGGGATCAAGCAAAGCAGTCACTTTCTTGGGCTTTGCGCTAAGGGTGGTCACTGTCCCCGGGGGTGACCCTGCGCGTATAGGTTCCGATTAGCACTATGGTAAGCGTCGAGGCTGGGGTTTCCAGAGCCGGTGGCTGCCATCCCTTGTTGCGCTCCGTGGTGAGTGCTGCCATCGTGCCCGAATCTCATACAATAACATATGAGCTCCAAAAGAAAATCTCCCTTCAGTGAGTATCATAAGGATTTTAAATTTGTCTCTAACACACAATCACCAAACTTAGCCACATTTTTTATCATCAAACGAGTAGCAGAAACTAACGAAACTTTTCACTCATTTTTACCATTGCTTGTACAAAAGGCATTACAGCAACCGTCGGTGATGTTCCTGGAATTCGTAAGATGCGTTCTGGTGACTTGCTTGTAGAAGTTAACGATAAAAAGCAAGCCTAGCAAATAGTACGTTACCTACAGACACCTCTTTAGATTTTGTACAAATCACTCTGTCTAGGTTCCGATTCACATGATGTATCAGGATTTACAACTGTTAAAAAGAAAAAGGCTAAAAACTATTCACATCTCTAAAAGATTGAGAAAAAAACAACTTCCGTCGTATCCTCCAAGTTTCGGAGAGCGTCACCTCTTCAGGATTCCGCACCTACCTCTGTGCAGGTTAGTTATTCCCGTGAATCAATAATAAAGGCGGATAGTACCACAGTAAATGGTCATGAAAAATTGACTTCTACTGTGGACTCTCGACTTGAACCTATGGCAATAGATAATTAGCACCTTGATAGCCATGAAGCTGAAATAGAACCGGATAATGTTATAGAATACAACCCTAATGAAACTATTGATGAAATGCCACCTGTTCTTGAACAACCACCCTCGACTAGTTCCACTACAACTGACAAAAATACTCTTAAACCGAGATTTAAAAAATGCCCATTTCACGTTACTAATAAACGATATTCTCGGTGTTCATCAGTGAGTTTCTGAAAAAAATGCATCGTAGCCGCTCTGTTACCGATGCATGCTGAGAAATGGAAGGCATTGAAATAAAAATTGGTTAATTTTTCAAGCAGTTTAGGTTCATCTCCTTTTTGAAGGCAAGCTCAATTACATTTTCGTTGTCTGCACTCTCCAATAAGCTGTCGGAAAAACGCCTCTTATACTCCTCAGGGAGTTCTTCCGAAACGACTGGAAGCGAATCAGCAAGACAATAGGTATAAGTTATTTTGAAACATTTCACGACGTCTATCATTCTGAGACGCACAAGCTTTTCCGCTATTTTTTCGTAATCTATCTCTCAGGCTGATGTTCAACACAGCTGTTTCAATATAGAGAGATTTTTCTCGTGAAAACCCTATATAATCTTCCATGAAATGTTTCCATTCCACTATCTGTATACCAATAGGTCTGACTATAAGATTCATTCGTCTCTTTAGAGATTCAGGGAACACAAGCTTCGAAATTTAATTTTTTACTTTCACCTCAACTGTTTCCTGCCACACATATAAAAAAACCAGAAAGTTCTTTGAATTCGAACTTCTCATTCAGTGTCAAAATGTCAGTCTTATTCGAGAAATTGATGACCGTTCTCCTTGGAGCCATTTCCTCAAGGGAGTGCCTCAACGTGTCAAGTTCCCGTTCCTCCATCATTTACAGTTGCAAACGAGATCTTCACCTGTAATGAGAAACAAATACAATTATCGAGTTTCTACCAATGAACCATTATGTTATGTTTAAAATGCAGCAGAATTTAAACAAAGAATAAGAGACGCGCCGGGCTGGTCCCAACAAAATCTGAGCCTGGTGCAAATTTTATTTGATCGATTTTCGTACAACAAAATATCTTCCATTTAGTTGTTTATTGCATAGCACTATTTTCCATAGTAAGGACTAAAGTAATGCATGAAAATGAAAAATAATTAAGTTTAGTTACATTAACGTCTCGTTTTGAAGTATCATGGGGGCTATTTCGGACGTCAGAGGAAATTCTGACACCAATACAATAAGTCATCCGTAGAGATGAGAAAAATCGTATAGTAGGTGTAATTAAAATAGTTTTCATGTATCCAATTCAAAGAACAAAATATCTTTTCTCATTTTGTAAATAATGCATAAATGTTTAACTTATATCCACTTTGTTTTTTCGTCTTCCACAAAGCAAGAGTTATTCATTCATACAAAATATTTTAAAGAAAAAATTTACGAGTCTATAAGTCTAGCTATAAATAAATAAAACTTTTTGCAGATTACAAACAAGAGGAGATTTTTTTTCACAGTATAGTTTTACAACACCAAGAATTTAAAATTTAATTACTAATAATAATAATCAAAAAAAAATTTTAATCTTCACTATGTACAGTCGTATAGTAAAAAGGCTATGCGCTATTTGATTAGACAGCTTGCAACGCCATCTATCGGCAATTTTGGAATTAGCAGTCCTATCTCGTAAACGGTTAAAGATACGAGAAAATAGTCAACTAGAAACTTGTAGAGCACTCTCGATTTAGTACGAAAAGATACCTTGCGCACATTAATACTCAAAACAGAATGCAATGTTGGCGGAGGGGTCGCAATACTTGCCCTTTCATGTGTCCCCATAAGAAAAAGTCCAATGGGATCAAGTCAGGTGAGCGCGGGAGCAACTCTACGAAACCACCATACCCGATGACTTGATTCTGGAATGTGTCTCCATTAGGTACTGCCCCTCAGGGGCACATCTTCTTCAGATGTGACGGGATTCACGACCCCGAGGTACCCTAGTGTCTATTTCTCCTTCCGTTTTTTGTCTCCCCTTGAGTTTTTTGCTATTTTCTTCTTTCCCTCGAGGGTAGGCGAGGGAGCTCTCCATGAGAAGCAGTTGCCGCTCTGTTTGCTTCTTGCTTCTCATGGACAGAAAATGACCCCCACGTGTTGGCCGTGCGTGGCGTCCCATTAGACGGGTGGTACATTTCGGTCCCTGGCGTATCAATCGGCCGGTATCACAGCCACTTGGCTGGTCTGCTCAAGGGGATCAAGCGAAAGAGTCATTCTCTGGGGCTTGGCGTTAAGGGTGGTCTACGTTCCTGGAGGTGACTCTGAGCTAGCACCAAGGCAAGTGCCGAGGCTGAGATTGTTCAGAGCCGGTAACTACCTTCCCTTGTTGGGCTCCGTGGTGGGCGGTGCCGTCGGAACCCGAATCATTTTTTAAATATTGCATGGGTCCTGTTAAGAAACCTCCCTTCAGTGGGCAGTCTTCTATTCAACCATTTGACGCTTTCTTCATCATTAAACGTGTAACGGACAAAAATGAGAACTTTTCAAATGTTTCTCCATTTTTCGTTGAGAAGGCAATTACTAGCAGTGTCGGCACTGTAAAATCAACAAGATTAATACGTTCAGGTGACTTGCTTGTTGAGGTTGCCTCTAGCAAGCAAGCGCAACAAATGCTGAAATTGCATGCTCCATCAACTATACCCGTTTCTGTAAAGCCACATGAGACTCTTAACACCTGTACAGGTGTCATTACCTGTGGAAGGCTCCTAAACCTTCCTAATGAAGAAATTGCACAGGAATTAAGTGGTCAAGGTATCAAAGATGTGCGACGCATTAATATCCGTCGCGATGTTGAGCTTATACCGACAAAACATTTCATTTTAACATTCCACACGCCTCGATTGCCGGAATACATAAAGGCTGGATACGTTCGCTGTTCCGTAAGGCCGTATATTCCCAATCCATTAAGGTGTTTCAAGTGCCAGCGTTTTGGCCACTCCAAAACCAACTGCCCCGGGACACTTACTTGCACCCGTTGTGCAGTAGCTGGACACGAGAGCACTGGTTGTACGGCCGTTGAAAAATGTGTGAATTGTCAGGGCGAGCACACTTCCTTTTCTCGCTCCTGCCCTAAATGGAAACTAGAGACAGAAGTGGTTGCTACAAAGTTTAAAAACAATATATCTTTTCCTGAAGCTCGACGGCTAGTAAAAGAACAAACGTCACCTGTAAGGGGGGGTTATGCTTCTGTCATGCAAAGGAACCATCCCGTCTACCAGACCACTCATTGTCATCATGTAGTCACAATGTCTAATTTCCCCTCTACTTCAAAATCTCTTGAATCTGTACCAATAGCTTCCTCATCTGTAACTCAAAATAAAGAAAAATCACCTGCACCTATTTCTCAGACCTGTGAAGAGCTACCAGCTTCACAAGCTTCATCTGAATTTAAATTAGTGAAAAAGAAAAAGTCTAAAAAACCTTCTAAAACTCAGTCTGCCAACCACAATCAAGTTACACCTGACACTGCCACGAAATTCTGGAAAACATCACCATTCAAAGCTTATTCGTCTGCTCAACATAAAAGAGACAAAAATAAAACTAACAAAAATAAAAATGAAAACTCCAATGCCGAAACTGCCAATTTGTGCTCTGATTCAAGTCGGGGAAACTCCTCAGACACTGAATCTGACCTAAGTGTCACCAGTGCTTCTGAGATTTCAAATACTCAGAAAAATAGGGCAAAATCCAAATCTGAGAAGTTCCAGAAGCTTAAACAAGCCAAACGTGGACTTTCTCAGAAGGATCTACCGACAAAACTAAAAAAATCTGCACACCACAATTCCGTCGCGTTGGGACTCGCTGATCGGGGTGTAGTCCACAAAGACTTGTCGTCCATTTTTGGTGGTGTTCCCCAAGTCCCCGACCCCTCAGGGGCACATCTTCTTTAGGTGTGATGGTTTTCACGACCCCCAGGTACCCTAGTGTCTTGTCTCCTTTCGATTTTCCCTCCCCTTTAGTTTTTGCCTTTTCTTTCCTTCCCTCGAGGGTAGGAATACTGGCTCTTGTGCCATAAAACTCCACAACAACCAACCAACCAACCCTCGAGGGTAGGCGAGGGGGCTCTCCATGAGAAGCTGTCGCCGCTCTGTTTGCTTCGTGCTTCTCATGGACAGCAAAATACCCCCACGTGTTGGCCGTGCGTGGCGACCCATTAGACGGGTAGTACATTTTGTTCCCTGGTGTATCAATCGGCCGGTATTCCAGCCACTTGGTTGGTCTGCTCAAGGGGATCAAGCGAAAGGTTCACTCCTTGGTCTTGGCGTTAAGGGTGGTCACTGTCCCCGGGGGTGATCCTGAGCGTATAGGTTCCGGCTAGCACCAAGGTAAGCGCCGAGGCTGGGAATACCCAGAGCAGGTGGCTGCCTTCCCTTGTTGGGCTCCGTGGTGGGCGGTGCCGTCGGGCCTGAATCTCCATCAATATCGTATGGGTAAAAAAAAAAATCTGGTCCCTTCAGTGGGCAACATACTACTTCAATTCCTCAACGCAACAATTTTCCGACTTTTTTCATCATCCAAAGAAAATCTGAATCAAAAGAAACTTTTCATGGTGTGTCTCCTTTTCTTGTTGAGAAGGCCATTTCCGGGAGCATAGGCGAGGTGAAATCCACGAAGAAACTTTGATCTGGTGACCTGGTCGAAGTTGGATCCTTCAAGCAAGCCAAAGAAATTGTAAAACTCAAGTCATTGTCTACAATTCCCATTCAAGTATGTCCGCATCCAACCTTAAACTCGTCCAAAGGTTATCGTTCGTTATATCCTGCGGTGAATTATTGATTGTTCCAGTTGAAGAAATTACTGAAAAGCTGCAAAGTCAGGGAGTGAGCCATGTACGGCGTATTACAATACGGAGGGATGGCCGGCTCCTGAATACTAAACATCTTATCTTAACTTTCAGTTCCGCAAAATTGCCAGAGCATATTAAGGCAGGATATATCCGCCTCTCTGTTAGAGTATACATTCCAAATCCCTTGAGATGCTTCCAATGCCAGCGATTCGGGCATTCTAAATCTTCTTGCCGCGGGACACTGACATGCGCCCGCTGTGCAGAAGTCGGCCATGACAGCACAACTTGCACTGCTAAAGAGAAGTCTATTAACTGCAAGGGCGATCATACCTCATTGTCCTGGGACTGTTTTGCCTGGAAACAGGAAAAAGAAATCATCTCGACAAAAATTAAGCACCAAATTTCTTATGCATAAGCCGGGAAGATCGTAAAATCGAAATCCCGGGCAGCTGGCAATAGTTACGCGTCTGCGGTTAAAAAGATATCAGCTACAGTATCCACGCAATGCGATGTGGCTGATATTCCCTCTGGTACTAATTTGAAACCGTCTGCCTCTACAATAATAACATCCTCTCCAGTTAACGCACAAAATCCTTCTCCATTTCCGGTGTCAATTTGTGAATCCGCTTCTGTTACTGCTGATTTAAATGGTTTCCAACTTGTAGCAAATCGTAAAAAACTTAAGAAAGATTCTCCTACTAAAACAAAAAGTACCTCTAATGCAGAAAAAATTTCAAAATTTTATACCTCGTCTCGGGAAGTTGATGCTTCCATTGTTAAACAAAATAACTCGAATATGCAACCAGTAATTAATGCAACAGTTATTTCTGATGAGGCCAAATTGACTCCTTTGGTTGCCTCTGCGGCTATGTCTATGTCTTTTCCCCCATTAGGAGAGAAAAGGGTTTTACAATCTCGGGAATCTGATGCTGATACCGAGATGAGCTCCTCCTCTGCATCGGAAGGAGACACATTAGAATACAATATGTCTGAGGACTTGGAAGACTCGCATGCAGTTACCAGTCCTCCATCCTCTTCCAAACCTGAAAGAACAAACACAGAAACAGGTAGCATTATTGCTTCTCTGTTTTGTACATTTTTTTAAGAATATTTTGAAAACAAACCTGCGATGAGTTGTTCTCTTTTAACTAACTTACTTAGTTGTTAAATATTTTAAACATTTTATTTATTTGTCCTTTTAATTTTATTTTGTCTTTGCGCACCATGTGATATTTTAAACATATTTTACATCTGATGTATTTTAAACCTTGTATTTTATCTTTTTACACCGCTCCGCTATCCGTTTTTGGCAACATGACTTTATCTTTTAATATGCAACTATGAATTTCATATTTATTTTAGAATTCCACCTACCGCTTTTAATATCTCGCCATTAATTTTATCACCCTGTTCTTGCTTATCTACCATACGTTTGGCGCAGTTTAGCCAAAAATGGCTCTTGCGCCATTAAACCTCATACAATCAACTAACCCAAGTCCCCGATCTTAAACTACATCCATCAGATGAGGATGAAGATTTGCAGATGAACTGCGATGTTTCAGTTCCTCCAACTTCTGTTCCTGCTTTGCATCCTCCAACACTTTCTTAATGGGTTCTTTCCCTTCATGGAACTGTCGCGGCATTCGCTCCAAATTACAGGACCTTAAAGGATTAATTAACTATTTTCATCCTGTTTGCGTTGGACTTCAAGAAACCTTCTTATTGTCCAATATCGCTCTCAAACTACGTGGCTATACCAGTGTTAGAAAGGATGCTGCCACTGGAAGTAACCACTCCGGAGGTGTATGCATCCTTACCTCTAACCTGTACCCCAGCACACCTCTTACTTTACATACTTCTTTGCAGGCTGTGGCTGTTGTTCGAACTTTAGTTACAGTCTGCTGTGTTTATTTGCCACCTCACGATGTTGAGTCAACAGGATCTTGATACTTTAGTGGACCAGCTTCCTACACCATTTATCTTCTGGGCAATTTCAACGGACACAGTACTTTGTAGGGTTCGGACGTTACAAACTCTCGTGGGCGACAGATAGAACGGTTAATTTCCAATAACTGTCTCTGTCTGCTGAATAATGATGAGAAAACGTATTTCCACGAACCCACACGTACATTTCACAGTCTCGATCTTGTCATCTGTTCTCCGACACTAATGCCATTGCTGGGTTTCACTGTTGGAAGTGAACTTTACAACAGTGACCACTTTTCCCTAATTGTCTCCTATGCTGATAGTGGTGGCGCGATTCAATATCCGTCACGGTATCTATTCCAGCGGGCAGACTGGGAAAAGTTCATGGAATTGGCAGATGTCACTCAATCCATGGTTTGTACTGAGGACATCACCGAAGCAGTACAACATATTGTAGACTGTATCGTAAACGCCGCAAACAATGCTATCCCCAAGCAGGAGAAATTGAAAGAAAGAAGAAACTGTGGAACATTTTTCGTTGTTATCCGACGGCAGAAAATCATGTCGGTTTTAAGCGTGCGAAAGCCATTGCTCGTCGCATACGGCGTCGTAGTCAGAGGGAATCTTGGATTAATTTTGTTTCTTCCCTCACATCCTCTACTTCCAGTAAACAATTGTGGAAAAAGGTCAAGGCTGCTAATGGAATATATCCTGAATTTACCTTTCCTGTTTTAAATACAGGAAATGTGACGCATTCTGATCCATTAGACATAGGCAATACTCTCGGGCACGCATTTGCAAAAGTTTCCGCAACTGATTCTTATGGCTCTGACTTTGTGGCGATTAAGAATCCCCTTCACATTGGCATGAAGCTATTGTGATTCCAATCTTAAAACCTGGCAAAGATCCATCTGCATTACAGGCCAATTGCTCTGACGAGCTGTCTATGTAAGACTTTTTAACGCATGGTCAATGCACGTCTTATCTATGAATTAGAGAAAGAAGGATGCATTCCCCCGTTGCAGAGTGGTTTCCGTAGAGGCCGGTCTACTTTTGACAACCTCGTCTTACTGGAAACCCAAATATGCAACGCATTTGTCAAAAGGAACCATCTTGTCTCTATATTCTTTGATATAAAAAAAGCATATGACCGTGCATGGCGCTATGGCATACTTTCGACACTTTTTAACTTTGGTTTTAGATTAAATTTTCCCATTTTTTAAAAAATTTTTATTCTTTTATTCTAATCATTTTATTCAAGCTGAGGGTGTTCCTCAAGAAAGCGTCCTCAGTGTTACACTTTTTATCGTTCATCTTAGTCAGATTCTCAGTCATTTGACATCTTCTGCTCGTGGAAATCTCTATGTTGATGACCTTCATATATCTTGCCAAGGTAGCAACATGCATTTAATAGAGCGGCAACTGCAAAATGCAGTTAACAAGTTGGTAGCTTAGTGTAACA
Organism: Araneus ventricosus; assembly: GCA_013235015.1. Taxonomy (NCBI): domain Eukaryota; kingdom Metazoa; phylum Arthropoda; class Arachnida; order Araneae; family Araneidae; genus Araneus; species Araneus ventricosus. The sequence goes on from BGPR01002931.1 coordinate 141,722, forward strand.
AGAATGGACACAGCATCTCTCTTGAGAAAAGCCGGTGCGTCCATTTTTGCAAGAAACGAAATCTTCACTTAGATCCTGTCATTCATATACAAAATGTTGCTATTCCTGTTGTGGATGACATACGGTTTTTGGGAGTGATTTTCTATCGGAAACTCACCTTCGTCCCGCATATTCTTCATTTGCGGAGGAAATGTGAAAGATCTTTGAATCTTCTGAAGGTTCTCTCCAAAACATCGAACCTCCCTACTTCGTATTTACCAAGCAGTGATTCTCTCCCGTATTGATTGCGGATGTATGGTATATGACTCCGCTCGTCCTACTGTCTTGAGGCGACTGGATACAATCCATCACTTTTGGTTAAGGATATGCACTGGAACGTTTCGGACTTCCCCAGTGGCCTGTACATTATTTCCCACCAACTACCGTTTGATTTAAGGCGTCAAATAATTTCCGCTCCCTTTCGAGCGCAGTCTGTTCGGAAGCACCCCATAAATCAATTATCACTACCTGTCTTCGCAGACTCTATGCTGCTCGTCCTTCTCACATTCTGCCCCTTTGTGAGAGAACCAGAATGCTTCGGCATGACTTGGACCTTAATGTTTCCGTTCAGTTCTCTGATTTCTTTACTTTTCCACCCTGGGATATTCCACATTTTTCATTTTTGAATCCATTTCCAGGATTTGATAACTCCTCAACTGCTCCGATTACTGTTCAACAACTTTTTCACCACCATCGCTATCAGTATTCTTCCTTCATACCAATTTTTACAGACGGCTCGAAATCAGATGGACATGTAGATTGTGGTGTAGTTTCTCCATCTGATACACTGAGCTATCGTCTGCATAATTGAGGCTCTGTTTTTACTGCTGAATTGGTGGCAATTTTCTGTGCTCTCCAGGAGATTTTGCCTTCTAATCAGCGTAAATTTATTATTTATACTGATAGCATGCGTGCTTTGGAATCTCTATTTCATTATGACAACCGCATACATACGGTTGCTTTGGAGATATTATCGGTTTTGCAGTTTCTTCGAAATAAAGGTTTTAATATTATTTTCTGTTGGGTTCCGAGTCGTGGGCATTTCTGGTAATAAAACAGCGGATATTATTGCAAGATTTGCCTCTGATTTTCTTCCAAGAGTACTTCCTTACTGCGATATTAAAAAGTTTTTAGTTTCTCATCGCCTTTCAGTTTGGCAGAAGAAATGGAATCTTTTACCTAATATCAAACTTTATTCCGTCAACCATCAATTGGTTTGTGGCCTGCCCTTCCTATGCGAGAGTTGAATGTCAAATTGACGCGTCTCCGTATAGGACATACTCGCTTTACGCACAGACATCTCTTCTTGGGCCAGAGGGCAGCAAAGTGTCCTACTTGTCAAGCTGATTGTACTGTTAATCATATTTTAATTGAATGTCCTTCTTTTAAATGTCATCGTGAGTATCATTTTAATTCATCGTCTGTAACCTTGAAGGACTTGGTGGGTGAGACATACCATCCAAATGTTTTTTAATTTTTTAAAGATCATTGGGTTTTTATGAACATTTAGTCCTTTTACTTTTTTTCTGTACATCTGGCTCATTTCAAATAATTTCGTTTTCCCATTTTCATTGAATTTTAAAATTTTTAGTACCACTGTGTTGATTTTTAACTTTTGATTGCCGCAGTTTAGCCGAAAATGGCTCTTGCGCCTTTAAACCCCAAACAACCAACAACCAACCATTAGGTACTGATTAACGTTTGAAATCTTATGCGGAGGAGCTCCGTCATGTTGGAACCATACATTTCGGAGTTGGTGCAACGGTATATTCTCAACAAAGTCGGTTATTACATCCTGCAGGAGCTCCAAGTACCGTTGTCCCGTTAAGTTCCCTCCTAAAATACTGGTCCAATGAGCCTGTCATTAAAAATTCCGCACCAAACATTAATCGACCAGCGTAATTTATGTCGAACTTCGACAGCATATCTCGAATTTTCCAGTGACCAGGCATGAACGTTCTGTCTATTAAACATTCCGTTACTCGTAAAACATGCCTCATCCGTCCATATTATGTCTGCCTGGAATGTTGGGTGGGCCTCTAAGTTATTCATCACAAAGTTTCACCACGTGTAACGTCTCTCAGCATCTCTTGGCGGTAATCCCTGAACAGGTGTGGACCGGTATGGATGAGCACCTGATTCATTCAGGATTGTCCAAACGCGGCTTTTTGAGGGGCCACAATTTTCACTGATAATTTTTGTGCTGCTCTGAAGATAGGCGAGAGCGTATGCTAGCACATGTTCAGGTTGCACTTTGCGCCCTACGTTACGAGGTCTACTGGTCATGCAGCCTGTCTCCCTTAAACGTTCTTGCTTGATTTTAATTACTTTTATATCATGCGAAAGTGACATTTTTTTAGTACTTTAAGCACCTTTTCAATGACACCGTGTTCCTGTTAATCTATCATATGTTTGGCGCAGTTTAGCCAAAAATGGCTCTTGCGCCATTAAACCCCAACCAACTCCCTTGAACGTTTTACAACTTTTAAGATGGTTTGCCGTGAAGGATGCGGACCTTCATTAAAATGTTCACTATACAGCCTTGCAGCTGATTTTGCCTTACGCCCACATTCACCGTAAATTAACAACATCTCGCAATACTCGTTAATGCCAAATTTTACCATAACCCTCAGCTTTAACGTACAACCCAGCAGAAATATCCTTTTTATAGTAGTAGTCTCAGGTGAACAGGTATGACGTTCCATCCTCGTGCATAATACATGAAATCCATGTGATTTTTATACCAGGCATATTTGAGTTGAGCTGTGTGTTTGGAGAGACGATTTTGCAAGATCACCAGAAAGTTTTCATGGTTTGTAGAGACATTCAGTAAAACACGCAACCAGTGGGGACAGAACCATGGTCCTCATGAATGCAATCGCGTGCGTTTCCCCTGCGCCACAACACAGGTGGCTGTATAGGCACAATAGTCCGTAAGGTGGTCTTTTCTCGCTTCCTCTCGTTTCACGACTCCATAGTGTTGAAAATCACAATCAAACAATTGTTCATTTTTTACATTCTGTTAGAGCATTAATGTGGGCAAGGTCTCTTTTCGTACTAAATCGAGAGTGCTCTACAACTTTCTAATTGTTTTTTTCTCGCATCTTTCACCGTTTACGAGATAGAACCGTACAGTAATACGTAACAAACCGTCTTCATCCAAATAAGGCACTAAACTCTTTATTTCAGAACTATTTCGAAGTTGCTTGTTACCTCTTAAGGCTGATATATCAGCAGAATAGAATTCGGCTTGAACATATTTGATCCAAAAATATTCAGCATTCTATATCTCATCTGCAGTAAAATACAAGTCCATTGATTTGTTAATATTTCTAACATTATTCACGAATCGAAAAACCCAAGCAGTTACTTTCAAAGGTGTTTTAAGACTGCTGAATCGATTTATGTCGACAAGAGAATCCCTCTGCTGGGTAACTGCCAACATGCACATTGGAACGATGTTCCAATTCCTCTGAGCAAATTTCCGAATCTAAATCAGAATAAATCTTTTTGATTCTATTTTACTAGACATAAACTTCAATAAATCCTTCGGATTGAATTAAATTAAATCCCTTTCTGAATCCCGAGCAAATTGTAAAACATTAATCGGTAGTCTGTCTCAACACCATCTTGTTGCCATAACAAATTAGGCTGTTTCGAATTAGTTCGCCATTTGTGCAGTAACATGCCCGTGGCACTGAATATTTGCAAGCATTCCAAGGTACCATCCTGAGCGTCCGGAACATCAGTTCGACCGCCAATGAGATCATCAACATACGCAGAGCTATTTAACAAATCAAATGTATAAGGATACTGTTCCTTGTATTTTTTAAAATGATGTTTTAAAGTTGCTGCAGGACTTGGCCTAAGTCCAAAAAGAACTCTCGTGAAATTTAAAACGTAGGGCTCGTTTTTCAAATTATCAGATCTTGGGATCGATGCAAATCTGCATTAAAATGTTTGTTAATGTGTTGGGAGGAGGTTGCAAACAAAACCTGCGCGTCATGTGCAAATTTTGGGTATGACTCGAAGGCGAAAGATTTTCGAATTCGTACGATGTTCCGTAAATCTGACGAAAGCCGTTCATCGTCCGAGTTGATGTACCGCTTTTTGCGCTTTTGGGTCAAAGTTCAGCATTGGGAGGAATACATTTTTTTCCTCCTTCCGCCCAATCATCTTTCGTTTTATCCAATCAGAATTCGGAATTAATTCTGATTGGATGGAAATCATCCATGAATTTCTTCCGATTCGAATTTCGCGAGAAAAAAGATCGTTAGCTCCCGTGAAGGAAGCCATTTTATTTTCGCGTTCTTTTTAACTTTCTTTTCTTCGTTTTTGTTAGTTATTTCGATTTCATTTTTGTTATTTTTCATTCTGTAACGTTTGCCTATCAACAGGATGGGGACTATTGTTTCCGATAGTCCGAAATTGTGGGATATAGATAAAAATAAAAAGAACAAATTCCGGTGCGACTGGCTAGAAAAAAAAAATTAACTTAAAACTTGGCGAAGGGGAAACTGATGTATCTGTTGGAGAGAGTATAAAAGAGGTTGATGTAAGTGAAAAAGTGGTGTGCATTCTTTGTAATAACAGCAAACATGACACATTGCCGCGGATTTCAGCGTTTTCGGCATCGGATTTTACGATTCTTGGGATCGATGCAAGTCTGGATTAAAATTTGTGTCAATATGCTGGGGGGGGGGGCGCGCACGCACGCAAACAAAAGCTTCGCGTCGTGTGCACATTCAACATAATGTCAGATTGGATAGATAAAAGATCAGGAAGAATACATATTGAAACATATTCTTCAATTCCCAATGTTAAATACAAAACGATGAGCAAAGAGAAAGAAAAGAAAGAAAAAGCAGTCTACTGTTGAGTATTTTCGAAAATTTAGATTTGATTATTTTGGGAATTTAGATTTGGCATGATGATATAGATAGTAACATGCGAAAAAATTTAAGGTCATCGAGCAAATACTACCAGGTGGAACTTGATAGTAAGAAAGTTACATTGGAGACAAAAATAAAGAAAAGCCCCCATCAAAGAAAGACAGCAATAAAAAAATTTTGAAAATGGTGGAAAGTAGCAGATCGAAGCATAAAAGAAAGCTTGAACTGTTAGCTCAATAAATAAAAAAAGTTTTTACATGGCCATAATTTTTTTATTGAGAATTTTTATCATAGTTTTTATTTTAACAAAACTTTCTACTAGTTTTTATTTTTAATCCATTAATTTTCTTTTATACTTATAATAATTCTACAATATTTTTAATTTATCGATCACTTTTTGTACCAATTTATTCATTTTATTGTTCAATTAATCATACTTATTTTAATTTTCGGTGTTTGTGTTTGGCACGATAAATTATTTATGAAGTTCAGCTTTTTTCGTTCCAAGCCTGTGTCATGTCTGTATTACAAGCTCACGTTTTTCCACGTTTTAATTCTTTTAACATAGATCAAATAAATTTAGCTTCAATAGCAACAACCATTCAAGTTCACTTTTTCTGTTGAAAAAATAAAATAAATTAATTTTATCCATAAAGACTGTGATTTCCTTCAAGTTTAAGATTAACGATGAAAAGATTGCATTTTACCCCATTGTCAACGCTTGCTTCTCTGTGCCACTGATTTTTTTTATATTTAAAGTTTAGAGAATATTTGACAATTCAGCATAGATAAATCTATTCATTGCTTATTCTGTATTAATGCTGCATATGAAACATTCTAATACCTAATGTTTCCGTCTATCAACTGATTGCCGCATTCCCTTCTATATAACTTTAGAGTCCATTTTTATGCCAAAGACGCCAACTTGTCTAATTTCAGCATATAAGTTCTATAACTAGAAAGTTATTGCACTGTCCTTTCCCTGGCTTAGTTCTTATGACGAAAATTTTATCACATTGTTCTATTTTAACCATTTGAGTGGCGCAGCGTGGCCAAGTCTGGCTCTTGCGCCATAAAACCAAAACTCACTCACTCACTCACCCTGGCTTAGTTCAACTGGACGCAGGAACACATGCGTGTCTTGGACGAAATGAAAGCTTGGCATAGATAAAAGTTCGCTTGTTTGATGGAAGCAGTGAGGGAGAGTAGACACACCAGCGATGATTGTTTTTAGCGGAGCACACGAACTCGGCGGTTCACAATCTCCGAAACATGACACTTGGCATCCCCTGGATGAAAATTGAGTTTAACATAGCTAAATTACTATTGCCTGGAATGAAAATTGATATTAGTGCTGAAAGGGAATTTATTAGTAATTAAATCCAATTCGAAGCCTCATTTATTCGTCTCCATTCATTTCAGTCATTCAACCTTCCATTCTCACATGTATACAACAAGTTATGGGAAAGAAGATACAGACATGATAAAATTAATAATATAAATTAAAAAGTAAATAAGAATTATATGAGTTTGGATAGAAATTGGGGCAACTCGTTACCTGTGGCTTTGGCACTGGTGTAAGCGATTTGTGGTCTTCGTCAATATCTGGACAGGGTCTTTGACTTAGGTCCAGGGAGGGGAGGGGCCTTCCATGCAAGCCCTGAAAAGGTCTAGATGGCTCATTTCCTTTTATGGTGCATCTTTGTGGGTAGTGGATTCCGTAATCTTGCTTTATCTGGAAGGAGAAGAGTCCTTGGACGCCGTTTTTTTCTGGGGTGACTTTGATCGTACTTTGGTATTTCTTGGATCGCTGGGTTATTACTGTTTTCTATTTTATTGAAAAAGTTAGTTGAGAGTTTTTTGAAGTATTCTTTAATAGATTTGAGTTTAAGATCTTTGGCGATATACCTGTTGCGAAGGAACCATGGTGAGTTCGTGACTTGTTGGGCTATGATATTCTGGGCTGATTCAAGTTTTTGGATATGGCTTTTGGCGGCCGCTCCCCACACTGGGGATGCGTGACTCGTGACTGATCGAGTGATTTATACAGGAGTAACTTGTTGCTCAGAGAGAGATTTGACTTTCTGCCTTTGAGTGGATAGAGGATGGATTTTATGGCATTGACTTTTTGTCTGTTGTTATCTATGTGTTTTTTGAAGGTCAGTCTTTTATCTAGGATAACCCCTAGATATTTGGTGCTGTCGCTTCATGGATTTGCTCTGCAGTAAAGTTTCGGGTAATATGGATTGTTTCTACGTCGTGAAAAATACACAGCTTGGCATTTGTCGATGTTGATTTTAATTTTCCAACTTATCATCCATTTACCCAGAAGGTCCAGGTAGCTGTTTAGTTCATTTGTGATGTTATTGGACGCACCGGTGCTCATGATGGAAGTATCATCAGCGAACAGACATAATCAGATTTGGCAGTTCCTGGGACTGGGAATGTCATTAATGTAGATGTTGAACAGCTTGGGCCCAACCTTGGATCCTTGAACTACTCCGGCAGCTATTGCACGTTCAGAGGAGAGATTACTCCCTACTCGAACGGCAAAGCGCCTTCCTCGTAGATAGGTAGCCATGAGCCTTATACTACCCGGGATCCGCAGTACAATCAGTTTGTAAAGCAGGCCGTCTGTCCAAACCCTGTCGAACGCCTTTGCGATATCAAGAAATACTGCTCCGGTGTTCCAGCCTTCGTCCATATCTTCTCTAAAGAATTCAGTGATTCGTAGGAGTTGTTGAACCGTTGACAGATTTTTCCTGAACCCAAACTGGTAAGGGATGAGTTGGTCGTCAGTGGTGTCCTCAATTCTGTTAAGAATGATCGCTTCCGAAATTTTACTGAGTGCAGACAATAAGCTAATGGGCCTATATCTGCTCGGGTCTTGGATTCGTTCCAGGTTTAATAATGGATACTATTGTAGCGACCTTCCATTCATTGAGGGGATATTTATGTTTAAGGATTTCGTTAATAATTTGGGCGGGTCTAATGATTGATTTGATTGGCATACGTTGTATCATTTGATTGGTTATTTGGTCCGGACCGGGGCTTTTTGCTTTCTTAGTTTATTGATGATGTCAAGAAGTTCAGATGGGAGGCAAGGTGTTATCTGTGTCTCGTCATTTTTTTGAAGAATTTTTTTAGTACACGTTTAACTTTTAATTCAGTAGGGGGTGAGAGAGATCAATAGGTTGGAATTGATTTTCAAGGATGTCGGCTATTGCATCAGCTTTCTCTTGGTTTTTATAAACAATAGTTTTTTCAGTTAGGAGGGGGGGGGTCATTCTGAAAAGGGTTTTAGAGATTTTTTTGGCATGTTGCCAAATTGTCCCGTCAGAAGGGTTTAAGTTCTCGATAATGTCGCATCGAAGGATCCTTTATAAAACAGTAACAGAACGGGTGCTGGCGCATGGGGCAGTCGCCTGGTGTCTAGAACCTACAGTCCGAATCGCCAGAAAACTCTCAACAATTCAACATCCGTTCCTCCTGGCGATCTCAGGTGCCTACAGGACAACCTCCACGGCAGCTCTGCAGGTCATACTGAGTATCCCTCCTCTTCATCTACAATTACAAAGAGAAGCTCTTGGCACAGCACTCTTCAGACTTAGACTTCCTCTTTCTACAAACGTCAGTGACATCGATCCCAGTGAAATTGATGAAAAAGCTACCGGATGGTCAACACACCCATCGGAACATCTAAGTCCAACTCAAATTTCCCTGGATGCCGGAGGCAACATAAACACTGGACTTAGAATTTATACCGATGGATCGAAAACAGAGAGGGGTGTGGGTGCAGCCTTCTGTGTTTTGACCGACGTCAACATTACCTACAGATGGTCTACCAGGCCTTATCTTAGAAATACAGTCTTCCAGGCAGAAATCCTAGCTCTTCTCAAAGCAGTGGAACACGCCGTTTCCCTCCCAACTCAACAACTGACCTATTCTAGTAGACAACCAAGCCAGCATCAATTCAGCAGCAAACCCAAAGAGTCACAATTCAATTGCCCGGAAAATCTTCAAGTTACTCCATAGTCATCCTCACATCAGAGTGTCGTGGATCAAAGTCCATGCTGGTTACATAGGGAACGAAGAAGCAGACAGACTGGCTAAGGAGGCAGCAGAAACGGAAAATTTTCCTGAAACACCACTCGAGTTACCAAAATCTTTTATCAAAACATTCTTAAGACAGAAGATGTTGGCCACCTGGCAAATGGCTTGGGATGATGGAGATACTGGGAGGTTCATTCACAACATAATTCCCAAAGTTAGCTTGCATCCAATCAACTGGACACGCAACGAAGTTTTATTTTTCACAGGACATGGGCCTTTCCCTTCGTTTCTCCATAGATTCAACCTTGCCGAAACCTCTTTCTGTTCTTGTGGGGGAATCGGCACACCAATCCATTATGCTACGGTTTGCCTCCTCACAACCTCCTACCATATGGCACCACCCAGCCAACAACATTAGCCAACATGGTTCCGAAGAGTAGCCAACAATTCAACGCCAAGAAGGAAGATACATACTTTGCTCCACTTTCTCCAAAGAGAAACCAGTCGTTTCCGTCCAGATCCCAATTAATTGTTTTTTTTTTTCGTTCCTTCAATAGTCTTCTCAGTTGAGTCCAATGCTTTTGTCCCATTCCCACATTCTTGGCCAACATTTTATTAATTAGCAACTTCAGCAACCGAACAACCTCTTCCTCCAGCGATGAGGGAAATTAAATCCAACCAAACTTCAACTTTCCTTCATGCGTCTTCATCACTCCATCCTTTCCTTTGGAGATGGAAGCTCCCGTTTCACCAGTTCAACATTCATCTTCGCCTCCTCTTCAGCCCATCATCCCCTAATGAATTCAGAACAGCTTTGTCGTTCTTTCAGGACTTTCTTCCAAGATCCTCCGTGTTTCTCCTTCAAATAGAGTTCCATCAGCCAACTCCTCTTCAAAATCAAACTTTTTAAAATACTGTGCGGCCCATCTCTCTGTTCTTGTGTACATTTTTATGTTATTTTTTATTACTGTATTAATTTGTTTTTCATCTTTTCCCTTTCATTTTCCGTTTTTTTAATGTATTTTTTTCTTCGTATAGTCTTTCCATTGCATTTTTGTTTTTATTATTTTCTAGCTATTTCAGGTATAACTGTGAAATTTTGTGTTTCTCAAGGTTTTATTTTGCCGTGTTTCCAAAATATTTTTTTAATGTATAGCACAATAGCAATCCTTCCTTTGCTCCTGTAAATGTTTGTAGACTTGTTGCGTTTTTAATTAGGCAGCGGTATAGAGAAATGTCAAGTTTTAAGAGAGGTCACCCCTTCGGGTGTTGTGATTTCTCTTCCACTTCATGACCACGTCACTGCTTAAATAACCATATGGTTATAGTTGCAGGGGCATGGAGTGGTGTTATGTTATGGCTCTTTTGATTGGCCTCAGCGTGTAATTTTCTAAGGTTGTTTCGAGCTCTATTGTAGAGATTTTTATCTCTTGGATTCTGAGAAATTTGGGCTATTTTTTAAGTTTGTTTCTTATTTTGGTTTGTTGCTTAATTTCCGCTGAGTATTCCTCTTTTCTGGGGCTCACCCATTTACCTGTTGTGTTGTATGCCTTCAGATGTTCAGTTGTGAACCGCTATACCTCTTTCTCGATGTCTGCACCGTTCTGGGGATTAAACTGTGCCGTGGGATTTTGTATGATGGTCTCTTGGTGTTTCTTAAAATTTGGAACAAAAATTTTGTGTGTGTATGTAATAGTGTTTGTGTCAAGCCAGTACCGGACAGAGAGATGATCGCTAAAGAGTTCATTCTCACTATTCGCAGTACTGGCATAATTGATGTTTATGGCAACTGCTAAATCGATAATGGTGGAACCTCTAGGGTCAAAACGCTTTGGTGTTTCCGGGTCTATTATGTTCATTTTAGTTTTTGGCCAAAGCTATACAGCTGATTACCCAGTTTGTTTGCTTTATTGCAGTTCAAAATTAATTAAAGAGAACTATTAGAAAAGTTTAACTAAGACTATACACTGCTAACTAAGTGGAAAGGTGGGAAAGGGGGTGATTAGGGAACGTCTAGATGTTCTGTTTGTCGCCAAAAAAGAGTCGGCAGTTCCTGCTGCTAATCTTCGCCCAGCTCTCACTGGCAAACCCTGCGTAATGCGCAGCTCTGGCACATTACACTGGACCATGGCTCGTCGCCCACACACAAAGTTTCACTAAAGAAACATGCAAATTGACTCACCCAGGGTCTCGAGGGGCCCTTAGCCTGAAATCTTTTGAATTATAAGAAGATTCCGATGTAAAACTGCTTGCAAGTGCATTGGAAAATCTCCGGTGGGGGTAAAAATCGGTTTGTTTATGTTTCGTCTTCGGCAAGACCCATGTGCTGAAATTAGAAAAATGATAAGAAATATCACAAATAATGTCTCAAATTGACCGTGGAGATGTGATGAAACGATATTTTAAAGAAATTCTGTTGAAAGCTAGAAGAAAACTTGAAAATCTTCGAAACGTTGAGAGCTTCCGAAAAACCCGACCTCGCGCTCGGTGGAGTTGAGTTGTTTCTGTTGTTCTAGACAGAACACCGCCCTGTGCCCCCGCGCCTGATACCATTACGGCAACTGAATCGGTTGAATGTATACAGGGCGGAAGAAACTAACTCTACCTGGTACGGGGGCCCACAACCGCCCGCACCAGAAAACCGGCCCCCGAACTAATTTATTCAAAAAAATTAACAAAGATACATATTATGATAAATTGACAGATATGTGTTGACAGATGTGTACATCGCAGAATTATTTATCGTGTAATCCAAATGATATATGATTGAAGAACACTATTGTAGGCACACACACACAAATTTCTATGTTGACACTGGCGGTTTCAAAGATATTGGCTGTTGAATGTTAAATTTAGCGGAGCGCTGAAAAACGAAGCCTCGCGGTCGAAGTCTAGTGTTGCTCGGTTGGTTGCTCTAGACCAGGGGTCGGCAACCTATTGAAACGAAAGAGCCAAAAGTTACAATTTACAAAATTTCCCAGTTTTTAAAGAGTCACTAAAAACTTTCGTTTCTATATTATAGTATTTGATTTTTGATTTAAAATAAACGGCTTTAAATACGGAATAATATTTATTCATATAAAAACACAAATATAGATTGTTACATGAATGGGAGCATTGGCTTTGCATGCCTTTTGAAAGTTTGATTAAATGTGGCTTATAATTTGTTGTTTTAAATTTCAAGCACGACTCTAGATTTTTATTTGTTAGTTGACTTCTAACTTTACTTTTAATTATATTCATGCAAGAGAACGCTTGCTCGCACGAATATGTCGACCCGAAGATCGTCAGCACTCCATATGCCAACTTCTTCACCTCACTGTAGCATTCTGGAAGACTATTCCATGCGCCGAATATGAGGGCCTCTTCTCGCTGGATTTCTTTTAGAGCTGTCCACTTGTGCTGCGCGATGGGCATGCATTTCTGGACTCCAACTCTTCCAACTTGCTCTTGAGTTCTGTGAACTTGCCATTCCACAAGTCTTTGGCTGGCTCTTGCGCCAAGAAACACGAAGCAACCAACCACAATTCTTTGGTTTTCAAATCCAGCAATTGCATTTGAAGCGATCCAGCATCAATTCCAAATGGCTCACTGTTGATCTCATTTGTATTTGTGTTGAGAGGATTTACTATAAACACGAGAGAATTTTTTTTTGTTTTGAATTGCTGGAATCTCAGCGAATCCACCTTTCATGTTTTTTAAAGCTATGCTGAAGTAATTCGTGTTAATAGTTGCATTGGTCTCATCGCGATATTGCTTCAGATTTTTAAAATGAAGTAATTTACCGCTGTCCATGTCTTCAACAAAAAGAAATAATTTTTTTTCGAAACAAACTACCTCTTCAAGTAAGGCGTAGGCTGGGATGCCCTTTCCTTGCAGTTTTAGATTTAGTTCATTTAAATGTACTTCCGTTCCAGTTACGTATTTGCTCTCCGTATTAAATCATGCTAACCATGTTATACTGTTTTTTGTAAATAGGTTCTTTTTGAAATTTGCTCAGGGGAGTAAAATCATAATTTTTATTATGTCAAACATATAGCATCTGTTTTGCTCTTTACCTTTTGTTTATATAGTACAAATAAGTCAAATTTGTTTTATTTGCTCTCTTTCTTTGCCTGACATTATCCTTAATTTATGGACATGAGTGTAGAATTAGGTTTCTTAAAAACTTTTGAATTTGACTCAACGTTTTAGGCGTGAATATCTTGGCCAATTGATTCAACGGAAAAGAGACAAAAATTGTGTCGGAGAACCTCGGCTCAGAACCGAAATCGTTCTGGTTGGCGACATTACAAAGAAACGTTTATTAGCAACTCTGTGCTAAAATCATTGAGCTGATTCGAGGTGAGTGAGTGGTGAGGTGATTTTCGGTTTTATGGCGCAAGGGCTAGACTTGACTGAGCTATTCGAGGAAAAGATGGTAAGGTAAGAACGGTTAGGAATTAAACACACTGCACAAAGCTTCTGCACAATCAAGTGCGATGAAGCTTTCCAGAGGTAACGTATTCAACGTTTTCTTTGTGATTGAGTGAAATAAAACATTCCTCAATGAAAAAAAGCGTGACCATCCCAATTGGAAGAAGACAAATGACTGCAAAAATTCAACTTCATGATATCTACAATGAAA
>BGPR01002932.1:0-31133 GCA_013235015.1 Araneus ventricosus
GCACTTAGCTTCATTTAATTTTTTTTTTTTATATTTTATATAATTTCAGTGAATTTCATTCTAAAAAATAGTTGAACTAGATAAAGCGGATAACTGGTTTTCGAATTTCCCAAAAAAAGCTTTTAACAGAGATCAAAAGTAACTTATGTTGAATCAATTAATTTAAATAAATGGGAATTATTCCAAGAATTTTTACCATATAAAAAGAAAAAAGTAAAGTCTTGAATATTTGTCTAACGCTAATAATGTGTCATTATTATTTGCAATGCACTTTTCAGTTTCTATTGACGGCATTTGATAAAAAAAAAAGGTTCCAAAAAGGTTACATTTTATAACATGACAAAAGGAGTCAATTTTCTAGATTAGCTATGCCGAAAATACAGCATCTCAAGAATTCTTGTCATTGGATTATGGTTCTTTTCCAATCTTTGAAACAACTCTACTATTAATGAGTTTTTAATTTTCAAACACAATAAAATCGAATAAGGATATGAAACCTCTTGATGCCATCAAAAATTTCAGTTTTATACTTATTAAACTTCAAATTTTATTCAGAGATTCCTTCCAATAAAATTAAAAAGAAGAGAAAATCTTATGTTAGGAATCAACGGTACAGGACCAAAAAACAACAAAATCAATGAGTAATAAAAGTATAAACAATATTGTAGATGAAGTAGTCAAAACTGCCCAAAAATATGATAAAAAATGGCATAATCAAGCCTTTAGTGAGCATTTAACAGGGTTCCCACTATACTTTCCAAACTAAAAATAAGCACTTATAAGGACTTAAATAAAATATTATAAAAGCCTTATTTCTCTGTCTCTCATACAATTTAATACACGACTTTCAACTAAGTGAGGTGCTTTTACAGTTTAGTTAAACTCATAAGAACAATACTATGTAAAAAACTCAATATTTAAGTCCATTTTTTTAAAAATTATACAAAAAATGCAATGTAAAATTTTTTAAATAAGCCCAGTCCCATTTTTAAAAATGTCAGCAGTTAAAATATGGGCATGTATATGCACACGTCAATAATATGTATGCATATTAACAAACATTCTCATCACAGGATGAGCAAAGAAACTGTTCCTTAAACAACAGCTTAAAAATAACTTTAACAAAAAATTGATTAAATGAAATCTAACATAGGGTATTTCCCAATGATATAGATGTTAAGGCTGATTATACATGTATCCACACAAAATTGTCCTAACACTGTTGTCTTCCAATAAAAGATAATATACACTGGGAATTGAAATGCATTAATAAATAAAAGTGTCATTTCAATAGATTTGCACAAAAATTTAAATTTTTTACAAATATATTTTAATGGAAATAAAAAAATATTTTTCATTTATGAGGAAAGGAACTTCCGACTCTTAAGTATTCATATTTCCCAATAACTTAATTGTCAGCTCTATGCATTAATGATGGCAATTTTCCATTCTATATGTAACAAATATTCCTTAAAAGGGCATACTAGCACTGAAATAAATATAACAATTTTTTAAAAAATTCAAATCAAAATGATCTTTTTTCCTGAATAAACACAAAAAATTTCAGGTCAATGGCTGCTTATCTACAATATAAAACAAAAAACACATACATCTGTCTGTCACAACATGAAATTTGTTCATGCCATTCTAAGGTCTATTTCTAGGTCAAATGTACTGATTTCAACTTCAAAAATTAAATAATTCTTAAGATATTTGATGAAATGACAAAAATTAAGCTGAATAGTAGTACATCAACATCAGAGTAAAGACAGCTCCTAAAACTTTCTTTTCATTTCACTCGTTGCATCAAAACAAAATTCTATAGATTTTTCTCTTCAAAGAATATACTAGTTTCTCAGAGAGCAATAATAATAGATAGTAAAACGAATTTGTTGTACTACATAAAACAATCATAACAAAAGAAGACTGCCAATTTATTTATTAGTTAAAAGTTATACACAAAATAAGATAACTTATGTCTCATATATAAATCAGAATATCTATAAGGAAAACTGCTTTTATAAATACATTTGAATTCAAAATCAGTGTTACATGTATGCAATTACTGATAGTTATTATTTTCCAGCATCATACCTTCCTTAAAAATAATGTCTTAAGTTTCATACGGAATAGCATTAAAATCTGAAGTTACGTTCAGTTTCATAACACGCTTATAAAATCATTGACGCCCACATTTTAAATCCTAAATGTCGATTAATAAATCGAGGTTATGGTAGTTTTAGCTGCAATGGAATAAAAGTAATAAATTTAGCGTTCAAGTTTCAACTTTAACAACACAGCGCTGGAATCTTATGTTGATGTCATGTCACGTGCACTGAAAAATCTCCGTTTCTCCCGAACGCTAGAAAATTCCCTATTTTTTTCCCTATGTGCAAAATTTTGGTGCTGCCCCTAGAGTCTAGTCTCAGTATCAGAGAGACAACTTTGAGATACTGATGTGTCGGTTGCGTTCACTTCGTGAGTTCGGACTCACGGATCCGAATCCGGCCAAGGATCCGAATCCGACACGCAAATTATTGCTCACCTTAGTAATAACGTCTTTATTATTGGACTTTTATTTAAATATAATTAATTATTTATTTATTTAAAGAAAAGCACACTACAGAGAAAACTCCATTTACAGAGTGCTGACAAACACACAAAGAACAAAAGTCACAATGAGAAAATAAAAAATAAAAATATATGCCTTAGAAAACAAAAAGTAGAACACAGAGAATACATAAAATCATAAAACTTACGCAAACGTATATATAATTAAAAACGAAAACACATATTCGCAAAACTTTAAGACACACTATGACACCAAAAGCCGTATTATTATTTTTTTTAATTTTAAGTTCATTTCCAAAAAGCAAGGGTCAAAAAGTCAAAACACGCAAACACCGAGTCTAATAAAAAACACACCAGGAGGTTAAAAGTTTAAAAACGTAAATACACACTTGAGATTTAAAAAAAAATGCAACACTTAGGATAAAAATAAATTCAAACACGGCGCCAAAAAACTGGTCGAATACATAAGAACACGGAAAATCAAATAGCGTAAAGATTTAAAGTGTTGTAGAAAGGCAAAATAAAACGTATCGTGTATTTAAAAGATGCAAACATTTCGACTTAAAACCACCTAGAGACATATTAAAAATGTCAAGTTCATCAGAGAACGTGTTAAAAATTTTATAAAACCTATATAACGAGAACCTGTTAATATAATTAAATTTTGAATCTAAATTTGGAAAGAACTCTGGTTTCTTAAAAATCTGAATTATGAATCATAATTAATAGTATTATAATTTTAATTAAATAATTAATTTAATTGATAATAATATTTATTAAATAATTATAATTAAATACCTATCCTGGTGAACTCCATGTAGTGAAATATGTCTTAATCATCATCAAGGAATATTAATAATAAACTCTCTGCGGTCATCGGAGATCAAATGCCAATAATTAAAATCTGTTAATAATGATAAAATGTAATTTGTTATTGAACTCCTTCCAAATGAATCAACTACTTTTCAATTTTAAACAAAATTTAAAGATTATCTAAATATGCCGTTACGTCCGCAACCAAGTGCTCCTTTGGCAAGGTAGGAAGAACCCCGTCATGCAAACTGTAGCGTCGCAGGCTCGAATCTGCCCAAGGGTGGGTCACAGGATATACTCCTTTCTTTTTGCTTTTTATAAGAATTCAAATTTTAGGGAATCTTTTTTTAAAGTTTTTTATAATATTCAGCATTTTCTATTTTATACTTCATTTTCAAACCTAATTTATCATTAGAAAAATTTGAAATAATTTGTATTCTAATTTAATTCTCCTCATACATACAAGTGTTCTAAATCAAAAAGTAAATATTCTTTTTGGAGACATTTAAATTGCTCACATAGAAGAAGTATTATTTATTAGTAATTTTTAAATTGCCTTCCTAGTTGTTTGCTTATTTTAAACTTGTATACAAAAAATTCTCGATCGTTTGCAAAAAATACCGACTCAAAATTTTCTCTTAAATTGATTTTATCAAATCTATTAATTTCATTTTATATATATTCAACTAATAAAATAATTTTTAATATTATTATCTTGAGTTTAAAACAAAAAAAATTATATATAATAAATTTTTTTATTTTACTAAGAAGTATGTCAAAGAGGGTAGTTCAGCAATTTAAAAAATATATTGCAGATGCAGATTTTTTTTTTTTGCAAAACATCAGATTTTTTAACTTCCTTCTGGTTAGAAGAGAAAGTTATTTTGATAGTTGATAGTCTAATTTAAATATAATTTATATTGATTTTGATAGTTTAATTTATATATAATTCACGCCCAAATACGTGAAGGAAGATTTAACAATGTTATATTAACCTCCATCCATTTCCATTAATGGCATACAATTCAAAAATTGGTGCCTTTTGCATCAAACAATTTTAGTAGCACACAGGGGTGGCGCCAGAGGGGGCCAGCCATTCCCCCCCCCATCGGATCAAAATTTTGTGTCCTGTCGGAGAAAGTTTTGTACGGGGTATTCAACTGTGGTTGGTACATAATAATCTGGCGAAAATTTGAGACCAGTTTCATTACACTCGTCGCCCCCGTCGGGGAGATCGTGCCCCCCTGTCGGGCAAATCATGCTCCCCTGTCGGCCAAACTCTAGCGCTATTCTTGGTAGCACATCAGGACAATTCTCTCCTGCGAGAAAACAAGAATTAATACCTCCAAACGTTTGGAATCTATGATTCCGATTCCGCGGAATCAATGATTCCAAATCGGAATTAGTGAATCCGATTTTGCGGATTCGTTCATTTCAGCAGATTCGTTCGTTTTGGTCGCAATCGGATCCAGTCGTTCATTTTGCGGATCCGGATCCGCGAATTCGTTCCTGAGTGAACGACACATTACTACTTTGAGAGCCCCGACACCTCGTGATCACTTTTTTTGCATCATTTTCAAGGTAAATGTACTGAAAAGCAAATAAATGTTCTGGATGCGTTCTTTTGAACTTCTGCCTCAGAAAATTAAAGTGAATAACGGTAATCTGATCCAGCGTGAGACTTCTTTTAAATGAAACTAGCTGCAAATCGTCTGCGCTCGGTTGGCCTCCTAAGATCAGTGGGGAGGGGGGCATAATGGGGGTGGCCCGCACCCGACGACAGTTCAACAGGCCCGACAAAATCAGACTTGCAGGGGAACAATTTTATGGCCAAAGGACAAAACCACATTAGCTGAATCACTGTGTACATTATAAATACCTATTATAATCAGTGCTCCTCACAGGCGCTTGAGGTGCACGCCTCGTGCCTCGAGACCAAGGCCAGATTTCCCTTAAGGTATCCGAACACGTTGAAAAGTCGATTTTCGGCCAAAATTCCCATTTTTTAATTTTTGATGATTTGGATAGTTCATTCATTTACCTTTCTAAAACATATTTACTTTTGTCGGTACGTTAATTAGAAGATGAGATATTAATTGTTTTATAACAAACCGAAAACCGGAAGTGGGCGTTTAATTAACCGGAAGTTGACATTTAAAGGGCAGAATCCTGTCAAAAATTCTTTTAAACTGCATTTTTTCAAGTTAATATGATGTTAGTACATTTTCAGGAATGTTTTTGAAGTTTAGATACTGAATTTAAGCGTGTGGCAAAACTAAAATTTGATTTTTCTCAAAACTAGATGTTATGCATAATTTTCACACTTCAAACATGATAACTCAAGATATTATCATTCGATTGTTCTGAAATTTTGCGAACACTTTCTTCAAATGTTTCTCTAGTGAATGTACTAGAATAATGTATTGTGTCAATATATTTTTAATTATGGTATTTTATTTGAAAAATGACATAAAATATTTGCTGAAAATCTTATAACGATTGTTCGATTAGCTCTAAAATTTTTATTTATCCAAAGAATGTTAAGATTCTAGTACAAGCAATAGTCCATAGAATGTAGTTTATTTTACTACTAGTTTTATTTGAATTATTACAAAAGTTTGACCTCTAGCATGTTTGAAGTTTTTGAAAATTTCGCTGAAAAACAGCACAAATTTAGGTTTTTTTGAAAATTTATAATAATTTATACTCAAAAATAATACTCTATTATTAATCTTTATTAAATTCGAATCTAAAAAACATATTTTGGTGTTTCTATTTCACAATTTAAAAAAAAAAAATGTGCTCCGAACGTGTTCGGATACCTTAAGGCTAAACTAGGCCATGGCCTAGGCCGCGGCGGGCAGGGGCTGCATGTACGGAAAAAATAACAAATAAATATTTCTACATTTTTTCATTGTTATTGTCAAACGGCCATATAAAATGATGTTTTTGAAATTTACATTCGTTACATTAAATGCATTGAGCAATGCATTTTTTGTCTTCTGTAGACCTTATAGTCTCTTGCCCTTGAAGTTATTTGCATTGAAAGGGATTTAAAAAGATCTGCCTACTTCAAGGATCCTTCAAGCCAATTCACGGATAAAAGCGAGAGCGAAGAAGTTCTATTATGGGTTTCGGACGGTTTGAAGAAATGGAATACTTTTGTAGGCGTTATTTTTATGCCATTTCATAAGGAGTGTAAATTTGAATTAAAAATTGATCGAGGTTCAAAGATTATAAAGATTGCATTAAGTGCCTTATATGTTTCAAAAGTATACTAAGTACTGCTGGAGACAAAATTAATAAATTTACAAAATTAGGTGACGCGAGGGGCCTCAAATCAATATTTCTCCCGTGGCCTTACATTGCCAAAATCCGCCACTGACTATAATTAATTCGTATTTTTCGACGTTTTTCAGTAAATTGCCGTTATGAGAAAGAAAGACTTAGGGTTACCATACATCCGGATTTCACCCGGATCAATCTCACGTCCGGACTAGTGTCCGGATCTTAAAAATGTCCGGATTTACGCCAGTGAATGCGGTGAGGGAGGAATCTCTGACGCATTCGAAAATGCTGACGTCATTTCGCCGATGAAAGAAAATTCATTGTTTAAACTGTTTCCATCCATTGTTGATGAGAAAGTGGATCTGCACCAGTCCAAACTGGAAATTAAAGATTTTGGCAGTTTCGTTAAAATTTTTTTTCATTAATATAATTTTGAATTATCAAACATTGATAAAAATTGAACCTCCGTTGCATTCTGACGTCTTAATCCTTTGAACGGCAAAAATATTTCAGCTGAATGCTTCGAAAACGGCCTCTCTGTAGCTAAATGGTGAAAGCAAATGTTTCGGAGCCGGTTTTCGGGTAATAAACAGAGAGCACCTTTCTACGCCGGAGCCGGTTTGAGAGTAATAATCGAAGAACGACTTTCTGCGTCGGAGCCGGTTTTAGAATAGTCATCAGAGAGCGACTTTCTACGTTCCAGCCGGTTGAAGGGTTAAACATTTTTTTAGTTCCTCATACTCTGTGTTAGTGTTATGAAAGAGGGTCGTTGGCAGGTAGCTTTTAGAATTTTATACTGTTCTTTAATCCCCCTCAAGACCCTTCAATCCCCCTCAAGACCCTTCAATCCCCCCCAAAAAAGCATCAAGCAGCAATAAATTGAAGAGGGGCTCTCGACATTCCGAGAAGACGCTGCGATTTCTGTCACACAAGAAAGAATGAGAAGTTAAGAATCTGATTTTGAATTATCTGTAAAATTTCGTATGCCTGCATTAAAAAAAACCCCACCAACTCAAAACAAACAAACAATAAAAAAACAGGAATATACTTATTTTCAGAAGTTCCGCTCAAAATAAATTCAGGTACGGCATTTTTTTTTTTTTCGAATACACGCGTGCTTTGGAAAATTAATTTTATTTGATATAGTTTTATATTACTCTGCTATGAAGAACATAAATTATTTCCTTCGTACACGTATTAATTTTAAGATATTAGTTAATAGTAATTAATATAAAAAATCCGGTAAAAATAACTTATATAAAGAAACTTATATATTTATAATAATACTCAAAAACAACCGAATGCGACTAATCTAGGAATTTAAGGGCTACCATGTAAACGACAATCTCTAGATGTTCGGTGAGATAAATTTATCTTCCTTTTTTCAATTGTAATGATTGATAAGTAAATTGACTTTTTGAAGACTGATTTTGATTTGAATAGACTCATCGAATCTAAATTATAAATTTTGCATAAAAAATTCAGTAAATTATTTTCTTGCACTGCAAATTAAAACGATTTTCATCATCAAAAATGAATTTAAACTTATATTTAAGATATTCTAATTAATTTTGAATAGCACTGTAATTTTTTTAAAAAATGTAAGAAACATTTGAATATCCATGGAAATAATATAAACACTAAAATAACAAGAGCAAGTTTTCTTTTTTTAAAAAATCTTAAAGCCTCTGGGGGCAGCCTCTGTGCCAGCGTCCCTCGAAGAGTTAAAATATAAATTCCACGTAATCAAATAGAAGGAAAAAACTAATTAAATTTAATTATTTGCTTTAAAATTGATAATTAAAATATCACCTTATACTTACATTCAAAACAAAGCGATATCGAGTTCAAGGCTGATTTTACGATGCTTCTTGATGTACAATTTTAATAGATATAAGATAGATAAGTTACTCATCGGGTGCCGTTATAGTTGTATTAACACATTTAGGAACAATACAATACTTATATCTTTCCGACATTATTTTATCCGATGCGGTTGTGTAGAAAATATAGAAAAAAAAGCAAAATCTCTATAGCGAGCGAACGGGAGCTCTCCCCTGTTTGGGCACATGCGACGTCAGACCTGCTTCACGCCAAAATGGATCGTTTTTCCCGCGTCATCTGAGAGGCGAACTTCGATTGCAAATATATGGAAAAAACTGCTTAGAATTTATTTTAATGTTATTGTTCATTTTAAAGCATTTTCAACCGTCTAATCGATTTTTAAATTTAAAAATCAAATTAAATTAAAATTTTTAAAAATGCTGAAGATCCCCATTGTGTGACATTGCTCTTAAGTAACACCTCTATTTAAATATTTAACTTGCTTTTTTAAATATGGTGAGGTTGCTTGTAGTTGATGCCCGCAACCCCAATTCGTGCTCGTATTTCTCTTTCCCGGGGGGTCATCAAAAGACTCTACAACCACTGGGTTGAGTCAACCCTCGTGGGTCTCCCCTGTTTGGGCATATGTGACGTCAGACCCGCTTCGCGCCAAAATGGATCGTTTTTCCCGCGTCATCTGAGAGGCGAACTTTGATTGCAAATATATATAAAAAAAATCGAAGAAATTTTTTTTAATATTCATTGTTCATTTTGAAGCATTTTCAATCGATTAGAAAAATAAAAAAATAAAAAATTGCTGAAGTCGCCCCTGGTGTGACTTTGCCCTTAAGTAATTATCTATGCGACGCCAATTTTATTTAAATGCATTTTTTAAAAAGTTTAACTAGTTTTAGAGATATTTTAAATATATTTTACGATAGCATTTTTCATTGTTTCAGCTGTAGCAACGATTTTAAAAACGTGATCATGCCACGATGTTTCGAACTGGAGGTTCGAGTTTCTCTTTTTCTTTTTTTTAATGCAAGTATAGTACAGTCGACGCTCGTTATAACGACCACACATTATAAAGACCATTCCATTATAACGACCAGTGATGAAATCCCCAACTGTGTTTTCCTATGCACTACGTTATTTTACTTCCGGTATAACGATTGACCAGTGTCATCTAATTCCAATACAACGTCCGGATTCAGCGAACACTCTTCCCGGTATTTTTCCAAAAAGAACATGTTTCTCAACGTAAATGACCTCGATTATTGTATTGCCAAGCTTCGTACATGTAGAGTCTTCAGTGTTACAGTTCAACTTTGATTGGGGAATTCACACTCACCACAGCGGGAAATTAGAATAGCCTAGAATAAAAAAATGTTTCGAGTGCTATTGAGACTTAAAAATGTTTTTTGAAAGTCAGAGCATTATTTATCATCTTCAACTGAAATGGAAAATTATGTTTTGCAAAAAGCAGATATGCAGAAAAGACAAGCAACCATTTCTGATTTTGTCTTTAGAAAATAAATGTTTTGTAAGTATATAACACCTTTTATTTTCTAGTTTAAAATCTGTTTTAGAAATATATTTTTAATTGATAAAATTTTATTTTTAATATCAATGATAAAAAATAATTTGAGTATTTAGTTGGAATCTCTTCAAAAATCGCCTATTTATATGGAACTGCTAAGCGTGCATGTGCATAGTTTTTAATTCTATCCACTATAGCGACCACTCGTTATAAAGACCTTTTCTGTGGGACGCTGAGGGTCGTTATAACGAGCGTCGACTGTATACTCTTATGGTTTTACATACTTTGGGACAAATTAGCTGGGAAACACGGCCAACCCAGATTATTACCACTGGGGGCCCCGCATCTCCCGCGGCCCTAAGAATGGGAATTGCGAGATGGAAGAAAATCCCGCTCGGGGCGGAGTGAACGTGAAGTAAGAGCAGTGCCGCCTGTCTTGTTCTCTCGCAGGTCGGGACCTCTCAAAATCGAAAGGATGGAAGTGGGTCATTGACTGGAGGCGCGTCTTCTACCAATGACCTTGGCCACACCGCGAAGCTGGGATTCCCAGGAATCTCTTGCCCCAGGCTTGGAACGCTCAGCATCGCAACCTAAATGGCCGAGGCGACTGTTCTTCCACCACACGGGAAAAGAAAAACGACTGAAAACATTTCATATTTCAGTTCGACGTTAGTTCTGATGCTGCATTTTCCCTAACATTATGAATAAGCAGGGCCGCCGAGAGTCGGGACTCGGGAAAAGGCCCCAGAGACTCGCATGAGGGCCTTCTTCGAGAATTAGGACTGTGGTGACTCATCAAAAGTCTTTCTTCCGGCTGCCTAGTCAGTGTTGTGACACTTAAGTACATGGGCATTTGCGTACAGTGGCATTTGCTATTTGCGTACAAATTTCCTTTTCGACCCCCAAAACACATTTACCTACGATGGATTACCGATTACATTACGATGGCCTTTCAGGTTGGAATGAAAAACCCTCCAATAGACCGAATGACCAAGGGTCAAATAAAAAGTCACGATATCTTTATCAGAGTTTCACATTATCAGAAAGAAAGAAATTTTCATATTTTAGAACTGGGTGAATCGACGCATAACCGAAGCTTTGCTTCATCTAAACGAAGCGCTGCATCATTGCGATGAATGCGAATGAATCGGGACTGCGATGACACGACGTATAAATGAGAAACGCATAAACGGTGTTTACTGCAGTTTGACACGCGATGGATCGGAGGCGGTGTTGAAAGCCACATCTTCCTTCCTGTGAATTCGGGCAATCAGGTGCAGCCTCACTCCTGTTGACGAACGCATTTCTGAATCCCAGCAAGTCATCGGTCCAGTGGCGTAGATAAGGGGGGTTGGGGGGCGGCACTTGGAAAGAGGTGGCAAAATCAGCAAATAACTATTGCAATTAATTCATATTTTTCGCCTTTTCGGTGTACTTCTCAGTGTGTGGAAGAAAGATTGGTGGAGGACGCGCGATGTCGAAACCTATCCGCAGAAACCGAGGGCGTCAAAAGAAGAACTGCGTTGTTAAATAAAATTTTCCCCTGGAGCATGTATTTTTATTTTGAAGTTTATTTAACTTGTAAAGGAACGGCGGCAAAAGTTGCAGCAACGCCACCGCATCAATCTTCGATTTAGAAGACCTTTTTTCCTAACGCCAACCGAATTTCTCCCCCTGATTACAGGCTGGTACTGACGGCCCCCCCCCCTGGACAGGGCCGGCCTTAAAAGATGCGGTGCCCAATTAGAAGTAGTTTTTTCAAAGACTCCAAGGATTTAGAGCTAAGGAAACACCAGCCGGAGTCTTCTGCTCTCTATTTTCAGTACACTAACACCGTCCTGGCTCCGAGTTCGGGGTATACTGTGGTGATAAAGTACACTAACACAGGACAGGTAGCCGTCCTGGCTCCGAGTTCGGGGTATACTGTGGTGATAAAGTACACTAACACAGGACAGGGAGCCGCCCTGGCTCCGAGTTCGGGGTATACTGTAGTGACAAAGATAAAGTACAATAACACAGTGTAGTGAGTTTTCCTTTTATGAAGTATGGTAAAGGAAACAGAATACACGTTTTGGGCATTTTCTTTTTTTCGATTAGATCCAAAATTTGGTACAGATCTACTAGTTCGATTACAAGACCACATATCAGATATCATTTGTCTAGCTTGTTGCGTTTTTGAGTTGTACTCACGAATAGGCAGACCAACAAGCAGTCGAGCTTCGATGGATTGGGTCTCTGATGCTGAAACCACGTGCTGAATTCTCTCCCTGTGGCTCTCGGCATTTTCGAGTCATCGCGTCCACATGCGCACGAACAAGCAGACAAACAGACTTCCCTCTTCTCGGATTTTGTCTAATATTTGCTAGAAATGTTCAATTTAGGTGTTAGGAACGCAAACTAAATTTCATCCGTCTATTTATTTGTTTCTGACTTATCACGCTCCCAGACAGACAGACATAATTCCAAAAAAGGTTCTAATTTGGAAAGTCAGAAATGCGTAATCTCATGGCAGGGGTGGCGCCAGTGGGGAGCCGGGGGAAAGGGCCCCCTTGTCTGAGATACTGTGCAAACCCATCGGGGCAAATTTTTGTACACCGTTCACGCAACGAACTATTCAACTATTAGATAGAACACCGCCCTCAAACCCCCTTGTCTGTAGCCATTAAGGCTACTAGTGATGTGTCGCTCACTCCGGAACGATGCCGAGGATCCGGATCCTCAAAAGGGAGGACAGGACACGAGTCCGACCAAATGAGACGAATCCGCTAAAAGGAACGATTTCCTTTCTCGTTCCGGATTCTGACTCCACGTTCGAACTCGACCTCGGACCTTTAACCTATTTTCGTGTCGTAGCGTTCGTTCATCCATTCGCTTTTCCACTGACCACGCAATCCACGTAAGGAGAAGGGTATAAAAGCGATATTTTACGACATGCTTATCTTTACATAACTGCCTTTTTACTCTCTCGTACACGAAGTATACAAAGAGAAATTATTTTAATCGTCAAAAAATTCGAACGCGAGATTTTGACGAATCTCCACATTTTAGACCTCCCCGAGCCCGAAAAACACAATTTGGAAATTATGTCTGTCTGTCTGTGAACACGATAACTCGTAAACTATTAGAGCTACGGGGATGAAATTTGGTATGTGGTCTTTATACATCATTTGTAGGTTTCTATGAAATTTTAGACAAAATCCGTCCACGGGAAGTCTGCCTGCCCCCTTTCATGTGAACTCTATAACTCAAAAACTTAAATAGCGAGATGAATGAAATTTGATACACAGTTTTATCATCATGAATGTAGGTCCGTATCAAATTTTGGGCCATATCCGTCAAGGGGTTGACCGTCTGTCGGTCTGTATAATCGCATACTTTTGAACACATAGCTTCTTAAAAAATTAGTTAGATAAATGAAATTTCGTATGTAGTCTTGAAACCCTAATTGTAGATTTGTCTCCAATTTTCGTTTAAATCGGTTAAAAAAAAAGGCGTTGAAATTACCTATTCGGTTTTTTTCTCCATTCTACGCCGAAACAAAGCTATAAATCTGTTGCGAGTGTTTTTCCCACCTTAGGGAGTACCGCACGTTTCCGGCGCGCGGTGTATCAACCACCCCACCCCACCCGTGTTATTCGTATGCGAGAAAGTTTTGGGGAGGTCACTCCCGCTGGTTCTTTTCTGCGACTCCAAAATTCTGTGCAGTCCAATGCAAACATCCGTCATTCAGGCAAAAGTCACCAAGTCCGAAAATTTCGATTTTGAGATAAATATTATATCGTCATCTCCAACGAATGCTCTCTAACTTCATTGAATTTCCTGAGTAACGGAGATGTCCAAATTTCACTTAACCCTTAAAAGCCAGATTTTTTAAAAATTGATTTAAAAATGTTTTCTGACTTTCATTTCTTAAATAAAACATTGGAAAAATACTTTGAAAAATCATATTTTGTTTTAAGTACGGTTTATGACTAAAAAACAGTTTGTTACCAACTGACAACATTGGGCTTTATTTCAGAAAAAAAATTCCCTTGATAAAATTCTGTAATGTCAAACACAGATGAATTTTAATAAATAATAATACCGATAAGGATTTCCTTCAGCATTGCAGAATAAAATATGGTATTCTCGAGCGTACAAAGCCAAACCAGCGGGAGTGTTCTCCCCTCAACTTTCTCGCATACTTCCCCCAAAAGGTGCCGTTTCTCCTGCCGTCTTCCCCTAAAAGGTGCCTAAAAAGATTCGAACCTACTGTTACCCAGAATCCAATGACTATCAGAAGGTTTTTCATTAGAGTGATTGAAAAATATCTAGGTAAAGAATCGCACACTGCTAGGTTCCACTCTTTCTGTCTCAAGGACAAACTGACGTAATTCGCTCCTTTAGCGTGCTCAGAAGATTGCTTCCAGTACGCATGCGCGTGGAGATAACGGATTGGTTTCAATAGTAAATTATACAGACCGATAGACAGTCAACCCTTTGACGGATTTGGCTCAAAATTTCATACGGACCTACATTCATGACGATAACACTGTGTATAAAATTTTATCCATCTGGCTTTTCAAGTTTTTGAGTTATAGCGTTCGCATGACCTCAGACAGACAGACTTCCCTTGGATGGATTTTGTCCAAACTTTGATAGAAACCTACAAATTATGTTTAAAGACCACATACCAAATTTCATCCCCGTAGCACTAATAGTTTTCGAGTTATCGTGTTCACAGTCACACAGACAGGCATAATTCCCAAATTGTGTTTTTCGGACTCGGGGAGGTCTAAAACGTGGAGATTCGCCAAAATCTCGAGTTCGAATTTTTTGACGATTACAATACTTTCTCTTTGGATACTTCGTATACGAGAAAGTAAAAAGATTCAGCTTCAAGTGAAAAACATCCATTTATTTGTATTTTTTTATCAGCCATTATTTGCTTCCACGTATGTGTTGTCAATTAATTTAATAAAATATCCAGTATGTATCCTGTTGGCAACAGCAGGCATTAGAGCTTCAGTCTTGTTCTCAAGATTTTAGAAGACAAAATTGGGTATGTTGCTCAAAGGCAGCACCGCTCATTTACGGGTTGATCCTGTAAGCGTTCCAGGGTTCGTACACATTTCCTTAAAAGGAAATCAAGGACTATCAAGGACTTTTAAGGACTACAAAAAAACAAAAAATAAGGACCTCTAAATTGAATAAACTTAACGAATTGTCGCACGCATTTTTAAATAAAATGTCTCATTTTTGCAAATTCAACCTATTAGATGATAAATTATAATATAAAACATAGAAGATACATTACAAATTTAACACAACAAAACTCCTAAAAATATGAGTTAGTAAATTGATGGGAAAAAAAACCCATGAAACTGGTAATCAAATTAAATATTTTTTAATTCCGAACTTTTTTCATTCAATTTTACATCCAAGGTATTTATTTTAATTTCTTTTTCAGAAATTGTTTTTCCTAGTTCATGCGATTGAATAAATAAATTTATGTCCTTTGACTTTTCAGCCTTATTAACTAAATCATTTGCTTTCTCATTTGTTTGGTGCATGTCCGTTTGGAGGAACATTTTCTTTAGTTTTAAAAAATCTATTTCCTCCTCTAAAGCTTTTCGTTTCAGTTGTTTTGTTTCATTTTTTTCTTTGGATCTTTCACCTTCTAAATACTGCATGCATTTTTCTCTAGCTGAGGTGGCAGCCGTCTTCATTTCTTTAGTAATTTTTAAGTCATAAATAGCCCCAGACAGCTTAATAAATTCACGATTTACACGCTGGAAATTATATGACGCATCTTTTAAATTTTCTATTTCCAGGGCCTCGTTTACCGAAAAACCTCATTGCCCATGTGACAGTATTAATACCATTTTGATAATCTTCCAAACTTTTTCATAATGATTATTGCTAAAATAAGTTTGTAAAAAATTATCAAGGGAATCACTCTTTGGATTTAAAGAAGCAAATCAACTGAATTTGGCTTTACAATATTTAACAGAAAATCTGCACAGAGTAACAAAATTTCGTCGCAATCTTTTCCCAAAATACGTTTATTTTGCGACAATACAATAAATACTTTTTTCATTTTTTCCTGTGCTTTTTTGGGATATCCAGCCAATACTCGTGGATCAGTGCAAATCGCAGGTCTTACTAGTGCGTAATTCACAGGACATTTCTGCTTGAAATGTTTTATCATTGTTATGATGTTTTTCCGACTATCCTGTCTGAGTGTGAAAACATCCGTGTCTGCTAATTCCTTATTTTGTATCTTTTCTTTTATTAGTTGCTCTGCAGCAAATCCTAAATACACTTAACTTTTATCATTATACAAGTTTGTGCCACTGAAGTTGAATTTGCAAAAAGTCTCAGGTTTCTCAATTCTTTCATTCTCTGGTTTCAAAATTTTGAAATGTTGAATGCAATCATTAACAAGTTTTAAAAACATCACTGGCAAAAAATGGAAGTAAAGGTTTATCACTTTGATACTGTTCTAAAAATGGTAACAGCACTTTTGACAAACATTCCTATGGAACCATGGACCAATAAAGGCCATCTGTAACTCCTCCATTCCGCGAGAGCCACGTCGACCGAGATTAGAGTCGCCGAGAAGGAGGAATTAGAAAAACGATAATCGGTGAAATTTTAAATTTTTTAATAATGGCAGAGTAAAAAGTAAGGACTTTCAAGGACTTTTTAAAAATGGGGCATAAAAAAAGGATTTGTAAGGACTTTTAAGGACTAAATGTAAAAGTAAGGACTTTTAAGGACTTGTAAGACGCGCACGAACCCTGCGTTCATATTGTCAGGCAGAAATGACCATGTCCACTTAGTGATTTTCAGCAGATTTTCTGTCGATGTCAGTAAAAGAACAACTGAATGATTTATTAGTGATTAACTCCCACTGCAAGAAATGGTATGATGATTGATTTCCATACGGTATGGGGGGATACCACAAGACTTGTGTTCACGATAAAATTCCCTGCCAAGTTCAAAAAGCTCTGAGAATCTAAATACGAAACTAAGTCAGGAAAGTGATTCAGAAAACGAAGTTGGCTTTGCTTAGAGATATAATAAAGGCGTCAATAAAATGGATTCTGTTATTGTAATAATGATTATTTGTTACAATGACATGATAAACAACGTGTTGTGAATAGTAAAGGCAATTTTAGTATCAATAGCTGTGTTACGGAGTGTGAAAAGGGGTCATTTCTAACCAAAACTTAAAAGACCAGGCAGTGGACTGTAACTGGTTTTTATTACTAAACATAAATCTCTGTGACCAACGCAAACTCAATGGCTCCAGCGAGCCTCACAAGAAGTGCGCCGATCGCAGTCAAATTCGCACTGATAAAGATACTGAAAACACAAGACACACACACAGAAAAGACCGCTAGAGGGCGTAACAAAACTCAAAAGACGAGGCAATGGACTGTAACTGGTTTTTATTACTAAACATAAATCTCTGTGACCAACGCAAACTCAATGGCTCCAGCGAGCCTCACAAGACGTGCGCCGATCGCAGTCATATTCGCACTGATAAAGATACTGAAAACACAAGATACACACACAGAAAAGACCGCTAGAGGGTGTAACAAATGTTATGAGAAGTTTGGCCGGGTAAGGCCGTAACAAGCTAATATAAATTATATTCAACAACATATATTTTATGTGCTATTTATTGCATTGGGAATGTATGACTTGTACTTATAAAAATAAATCAAATCAGAGCTGTAAACAAATGAATAACTAAACAATTAGTACTGGTTCAAAAGAAGTCACAGACGCAGTTTACACTTTGGCATAAAATGATACACAAAATGGAGAAAAAAGGCTTTACTACTGCAGCCGATTAGAACTTCCATTCAATTACTCCATGATATAAACCAGTTGCCTTATATTCATAAGTTAACTTATATTCATTTAGAAATGAGAGTTAAATAGTAAAACTATTTTAGTAGAAACGTATTGAATAGCTTTCTTAAAACTTAAATTATACATATGAACAAAAATATTAGGACATTTGTTGCAATTTCGAATTTTTATCACCCCGGGACTGTAAAAATCACCTTTTCGTGAGAATGAACCTGATCTGAAATTTCGTAAATAGCTTAATATGTTAATTATAGAGTTTTGTCACCCACTTTTTCCAAGAAATACATTTACGAAAGACGTAATCAAGAGTCACTTCCGGCTGCATCACACACATTTACACATACGCGCGTGCCTGCACGTATGCAGATACAATAATCGAAAAACGATAGTTTTCCGAAGGTACTATTGTCGGAGGTTCCATTTTAACCCTTCGCACCCGAGGCCTTCCTTTTCCACTCGGGCGAACCAGCAACACGACATGTTTATCGGTGTTCTTGGTGAATTTCCTACCTCTCACTTAAAACGATTACACATACGAATTAATGCATAAAAGTTTTATATTTTAACATTTTATCTATCTTTACATGTCAACGAAGATAATTTCTTAAATATTCATCCTTTTGCCACGACTGTCAAATTCGAACTGATCTTGGAAGGTCAAGAGCCAAGCCTGGGTCTCTTCAGACCCGACTCAAATCTGATATCTCCAGCGCAACTCACACACACAAAAGTTACTCCTCGATAGAGGAGAAACAATGTTAGAGCTGTTCACCGGGTCAAAAAGACCCAGTCTTGGCCGGTCAAGGACTAACGCCGGACTAATTTGAGATTTTAACAAATCTTATCTCCATTTGAAGGGATCGCATTCTGCACTTGATAAGATTGTACCCAAAGAGCTTACATACCTACATACCCTCGCCGATCCTGCCCACCCATAGGGTTTAGGGCCAAAAGGAAATACCCAAAGAACTTAGGAACTCACTTGAAAGAAAATTGCCGCGGATCGAGTTTCCGCGTCAAGCCAAGTGGTGAGCGAGAGTCGCCTCTCGAGTGCAAAGGGTTAATCATGCTTATATCTTCGTCATTTGATTGTTTTTCCTGCGATATTCACAAGAACACGAAGAATGTATCCCGATAGCAAGCAATAAATGGCAGCTAAAGGCAGAAATAATAAATTTTAAATTAAATTAAATTAATTAATTAATTACATTTTTTTTTCCTCTTACTCTGCACTAAATTTATCTAATGATGTGAAAAAAACTAAAAAGTTGAAAGTTGCTGTTAAGTTAACCCTTTCAAGGGCCATTCTTTTCCAGTAGTGTCATAGCAAAATGGCTTTGGAATTGAGATTCGTTTAAGAAAAGAAATTCATTTAGCGTATTAGATGAGAATGTTGATTAATTTTGCTAATTAATAATGAATTATCAAGTCCAGACACTTCGTTATGGTTTGAGAGTAAAATGGGAACATCCAGGTTTCTGTTTCATCGAAACATTTGGCAAAAACTTATACCAACCTTAAGAAATGCATTTAAAAATTGATGAAGTTGGTGGTAAGTATACTTATCACGGCCTGATCACGGGTAATAAAGGGGTAAATAACCGTCTCATTACAACTTAGTTGAGAATGTCCGGGGCTTTCTTCGTCTACTGCTGAGGTACAGTTCAGTGTTTTCCTCATTTACAACTACAATGAATATTAATTACTTTTATCCCCAATTAAATATTGTTCAATAGAAAAAACATCAAAATGCTTTTAAAAATATTGTCTTAACGCTTTCTAATTTTTAGGGGCGGGGGACTGGATACCTGCGATTATATATTTATAAATTTTCACTCGTAGGTAAGCGAGTCGTTTCGAGAGGTTTTATATCCGAGTTAGGAGAGTAAAACTTTCTGATTACTTTGATACTTAGAAATAATATAAAAGCGGAGAATTGCAGCTAGCAGACACAGAATAAATAAATTTGCGATGCGGCATCCCGCCTTACCCTGCTGACACTTGGGGTCAATTTCGGCTCCAAATCCGCAAAACGGTATTTCGCTCCCGATTGGAATTTGTAACGGCTTTAAGGTTGGCGATCACCAGGAAGATCACTTGCGCGAATTGTCACCGGCAGCGACTCAATAACTATCGGAAACTATTTTAAGCAGTATCGAATGCAACGTCAGAATTCTCTGTAGTGCGGATTTTAGTGGAACACGCTTTGAGTAATTGTCGCGGAATTTGTATCAATCGTTCACGCCATTGTTGCGTATTGTTTGTTTCCTGAGAAAACAAGCGTTTCCTGCGCCATGTAACAGATTTCGCTGTTCCTGAACCATTTCTCGCCCGGCGCCGGCCAAAGGAGGAAGCTGGTGAGGTAACGCTTCCTTAATCCGCGTCGCTACATGTTTGCAGGTCCGACCTGCGGTTGAGAATAGAATTGACCTTGTTTCAGAAGAGGTGGCGTTGCGTCATCCGCAGGTGGGAAATCTTTCCCCATCGGCTGTTTCGACAAAAACGGCTTCTTGCGAACGAGTTTGGGTGAGATTCCACCAGAAAGAGGGAAAACACTTCTTGCAACCGTGGCGACTGCTTTCGAAGCTGATTCGTTTTTTACTTTCTCGTATACGAAGTATACAAAGAGAAAGTATTGTAATCGTCAAAAAATTCCAACTCGAGATGTTGACGAATCTCTCTTTTTACTTTCTCGTATACGAAGCACACAAAGAGAAAGTATTGTAATCGTCAAAAAATTCCAACTCGAGATGTTGACGAATCTCCACGTTTTAGACCTCCCTGAGTCCGAAAAACACAATTTTGGAATCATGTCTGTCTGTCTGTGAACACGATAATTCGAAAACTATTAGAGCTATGGGTATGAAATTTGGTACGTGGTCTTTAAACATAATTTGTAGGTTTCCATCACATTTTGGACAAAATCCGTCAACGATAAGTCTGTCTGTACGTCCGAAGTCGAGTGAACACTATAACTCAAAAACTTGAATAGCTAGGTGGATAAAATTTGGTACACAGTTTTATCGTCACGAATGTAGGTCCGTATAAAATTTTGGGCCAAATCCGTCAAAGGGTTGACTGTCTGTCGGCCTGTATAATTTACCACTGAAACCAATCCGCTATCTCCACACGCATGCGAACGGAAGCAATCGTCTGTGCTCGCGAAAGGAGCGATTACGTCAGTTTGTCCTTAAGACGGAAAGAGTGGAACCTAGCAGTGTGCGATAGATGCGTTTTAATCGGTACGCATCTCTTTGAATTCTTTACCCAGATGTTTTTCAATCACTATAATGAAAAACCTTCTGATAGTCATTGGATTCTGGATAACAGTAGGTTGGAATTTTTTAGCCACGCGGGGGAAGGAGAAACGGCACCTTTTGGGGGAAGTATACGAGAAAGTTTAGGGGAGAACACTCCCGCTGGTTTTAGTGATGCAAACAACCAAAAAGCAAATTAATATACGGTAAAACTTCGATTAATCGTGGCGTTTAATCGTCAATTTCTGATATCCGTCATCGTCTGAGAAAGTACATCACGTCCTTCAAGCACAATAGGCAGTGGCTGCGATTGGGTGACAAAACCGGGGAGCAAAAACTTTTATGGACACCTAAAAATACCCTTAGACATAAAAATCTAAAAATTAAGTTACAAAATCAGCTAGCTTTCCCGGACCCAATCGTTCTTTTATAATTTCTAGTTTTAGGCAGCTAAAATGAAATAAAAATTTAATTTTTTCCGCAAAAAGAGGGTGGGGCGACTGAGGCACCCCCCCGCGATTAAAAGTATCCATAAAATCATCATTTGTAACATTAGCACAAGTCTACAATTAAGGTATCCGACTGTGTTCGGAGACATTTTTTTGAAAAATAACTTATATTTTTTTAATGTTATTTTTCAACTGCATATGTTTTAAAACTATGAAAATATTGTAAAATTAGGCTTTCAAAACAATATATTTTTTTAAAAAACTGAGACATTGCAAGAAAAATGACTAAAATATTTCCCTTACGCTAACAGTCATAGACAAAATCATATTCTAAATATACATAAATCCTTGCAGGAGTACATTTCTATGACAGTTATCTGTGTATGCTCTAAAATATTTCTTGTACTTCAAAATATTTTTGAGATATAGCTGACATAGACATAGATATAGACATAGTTACTAAACTGGTAATTTTTCATAAAAAAAATGCTTTTCGTTTATATTTAAGCACTTAAAAATAATACTTGATTTCAAAATTGACCTTAGTTTTTAGAGGAAAACATCGAGCATATTACAAAAAACAATTTCAGAAAATTTCGTATCAATACTTGAATAACGTTTTGAGAAATCATTGCTACGGTCGTCAGTTTTCATCAAAAATATCATTTCTCAGAAAACACATTTAAAGTTTTCATGCAACTTAAAATAACGCTTACAGTTCGGTAATAAAACAGCTGTAACTCCATTTGTAATTCACATAGAGTAAAAAGTGAGACAGTTTTAGAAAGCTGGTTAAACAGGCTACAAAATTAAGCCATAAAACTCTTTTTGATAATTTCATCAAAAACAACGATTTTAAACCAGTCGGATACCTTAAGCTAACCTGAGTCCTTAACGTTATTCATAAAAAAAAATTGAGCAGAGATGATAATAACAATAAAATTGGAAATGGCCTCTCTAGATTTTGGAAGGGGGATTCAAGCCGAGGCAAAGACTCAAAAAAATCGAACCTGTCTCGACACGGCCGGGACATCTGGTCACTTTTTACTCTACGTTTCTTTAATGCACAATTTCTTTCACATCCATCTTTTAGAAATAACGGCACTTAATCAATTCAAATAAGTGTCAAACAAGGCCCAAAATAAATATATGAATGAAAGTTAACCTAGTTATGACTACCAGTCTACATGCGATGGCCATTCGAATGAAATGACGACAATTAAACGTCATTATATACGAAAATCGCTTGACCACATTCGATATACAATGGAATCTGGGAAGGAGAATTTTTCAAAACGTAGTCTTTCATAATAAAATCTAGTTTGACTATTTTTCTTTAATTTTTAATATGAATTTTTCAATAATAACTTTAAAAAAATAAGCAATTCGAGACATCACGCCTTGTCAAGAAGAAAAAATGAGAAAAAGTTGAAATTAGCGGAAGTCAATTCTTGGTCGCCAGCATGAATTGTGGAGACGCGGAACTTGGGTGTCGATCCGATTACCCATCGTGCACCACTCCTCTCGATAATTCACTCTAGCGTTCGCTTGGCAAGCACTCCTGTTCCATGACCGAGTAGTCACAGTCGAAATGTCTCTGCAAGTTATCAAATTCCTTATCCTCAACCAACTATTATCAAGAATAATCCCTTTCCCCCAATTTCCTTCCTGATGAATAAATTTGAGTGT
This sequence comes from Araneus ventricosus, assembly GCA_013235015.1. Taxonomy (NCBI): domain Eukaryota; kingdom Metazoa; phylum Arthropoda; class Arachnida; order Araneae; family Araneidae; genus Araneus; species Araneus ventricosus. The sequence goes on from BGPR01002932.1 coordinate 23,298, forward strand.
CAGAGAACACAATTCTTCCTTAAGTAACAGCTTTTGTGGTTCTGTTTCTTCCAACTTCACCGGGGCCGCGGTGATGCGATCGTGGCTTCGGGAAGGGAAGGGTCCGGCACTCACTCACCCTTCACTGCGTACTGTATCAAATCTGATACATAATTTATTTTTCATGTTAATAATGAATAGACAATTGTTTGTTCACTCCTACTCAGATTAGAAACATCATAAGAGACCGGATAATAATCATTCCTCCCATCTTCCATGGACGGCACAGGTCCTACTGATAAGTCCGTGGTAGTCAGTTATTCAATTGCTGATACATTATTGACATATTGACGCAGTTTTTAGCATTTAGAAGAAATCTTGCATATTGGATGGTTTCATCGATTGCTCTTCTACAGGTATTTACCATCTGATATTACTTCTAAAATACTTTTTTATTATTTAATAAAAAAGGAATAGTGATTGGATACGTTCATTCAATTCAATTTAATAATATCACATTTCTATTTTGATTTTTTTTTGCGTCTTTTTCTGTTGCTATACGTGAACTTCCCATTCCCAAAACATTTATTATTTTGAAATTTAAAAAATCGTGCACTGAAGGGTTAAAATTATTTAACGACAAATTATTGAAACGATTTATTCTGTGATAATGCAATGGCATAAAATATAATAAAGTATCAAAACTGGTCATTAGTAAATATTAATAATATTCTCCATATTATTGTTATGTATCATATTAATATTTTTATATAAATATAATAGATTTTTCTCATTTAATATGATATCCCCTGGTCAGGTTTGCTGGCGTTGTTGGAGGTAATTACTGTCCCGAAGGATCTGCACGAATAGGTGGACACCGTCCAAAGAACCGCATCTGCAGCTAACGGATTGGAGAAATTCACTACAGCCTTCAACTCTTTCAAGTTCACTACATACAATGGAATCTCCCTATAACGAAATCGCTTGGTTCCAGTTGAAAAATTCGCTATACAGAAAATTTCGTTATACGGAGATTAGAGATTTTTGCAGTTATTTAAGTAAATGTTACAAACCTTTCAGTATGTGCGATAAGTTCAAATATATTTAATGATGACTTTCAATTAAAAATGAAGTAATATTTATTATAAATTTGTTAATATTATACTAATTTTTATTGTATAAATAAAACGCTCTAAAGTGAATTCTAAAGTGACAATTCACCAATTTAGAGAATAATATGTACTAGTACGGATAAACATAAAATGCGTATTGTCACATCCATTTGCTGTTTCCACCCCTATTCTTGGAATCTTGACCCGTAGAACTGTTGCTCCCTCTGTAGAAACCCAGGCCCCCACAACTGCATTACCCTTCACATAGCATTCTATTGTTATGTGTTATCGCTGCAATGAACAATGCGAGTGGTTGCACGTGTGAGCGATTTGTTTGCGCAGAAATTAGCAACTTTCTCCAAAAATGACAAAAATCGAAATGATAAAGGTCTGAAAAAATTCGTTATAGGAGACAACCATTTCGTTATATGGAGAATACTTTGAATGTTATTTAACATTCCGATTAAAAATTCCGTTATAGGGAGAAATTCGCTGTAGGGAGACTTCGTTGTAGGGAGATTCTACTGCATTTCGTTTTGAAAACTACTAAATTTATTTCAAAAATGAGTATTAGACACGTAGCTGATCATAAATATGTAGAGGGAAACAAAATTTAGAATTTTTTTATTTTCAAGAAATGTGTGGTTTCACAGCGAAACCCATGAACGGTAACGGGCTATTTCCCCTCCGAATAACTTATCATCGGAATGCAATTTAAATTATGTATTTAATTTATAAGTATGCGTGAGTATTCAGGATATTCAACCTTCATAAAATTCATTATCACTTTCGAAGATTCAATTTTAAAGAATATCAATTTGCGCATGAACCCTCATCAATTTTTTTCTCTTAGAGATCGAAACCAATTGAGCTCTTGCAATATCGATATCTTTCTGAATACTAACGGTATTGAAATGGAATTTTTATGTAAGTTGCCCAATACATCTGGCTCTTAAGTGATGGAAGAAAAAGTCGCTACGTTTCGCCCATGCGCAGTGAAAAATGCTCAATGTGTGGTTTCACTGAGAAACCAATGAACGCAAAGGGTCAAAAAAGATTTCTTCATAACCAGTTACACGATTGAGAAAAACGAAACTTTTATTATCTCTCAACTTACGCGCTAAAGAGTGAAATGAATGGTCCAAGAGACACAGTCACGAGGGTGACTTAACCCCTAAATACCCAAATTTTTAAAAATTGATTTAAAAAGGTTTTTTGACTTTTGTTTCTTATATAAAATGTTAGAAAAATTCTTTAAAAAATCCTATTTTATTTTAAGTACGCTTTACGGCTAAGAAACAGTTTGTTACCAATCGAGAACACTGGGCTTTAGTTGAGAAAAAAATTTCCTTGAAAAATTCTATAATTAATAAAAAAAACAGACCTGAAATTTTAGAACTAATAAAACGGACGAGGAATTTCTTTCAACATTGTTGAATAAAATATGATAATCTCAAATGTACAAGCAAAGAAAAATAAAGAGAAAAATACCACTTTATTATTATTATTTTTCATCAGCTCTCAGGCGCGCATCTATGCGTTGTAAATTGATTTAATAACATTTTCAGTATGTATCCTATTGGCTACAAAGGTATTAAGGCTTCAACCTCATTCTGGAGATTTTAGAAGACAAAACTGGGCATGTTGCTTAGAGGCAACACAGGGCCTTTAAGGGTAAATAATAAAATCAAATACAGTAGAGTCTCCCTACACAACGAAGTCTCCCTACAGCGAATTTCTCCCTATAATGAAATTTTTAATCGGAATGTTAAATAACATTCAAAATATTCTCCATATAACGAAGTGGTTGTCTCCCCATAACGAATTTTTTCAGACCTTTATCTTTTCGATTTTTGTCATTTTTGAAGAAAGTTGTTAATTTCTGCGCACACAAATCGCTCACACGTGCCTGTTTCTGGAACCACTCGCATTGTTCATTCCAGCGATAACACATAACAATAGAATGCTATGTGAAGGGTAATGCAGTTGTGGGGACCTGGGTTTCTACAGAGGGAGCAACATTCGTCAACATACGGGTCAAGATTCCAAGAATCGGGGTGGAAACAGCAAATGGATGTGACAATACGCATTTTATGTCTATCCTTACTAGTACATATTATTCTCTAAACTGGTGAATTGTCTTCACTTTTGAGCATTTTATTTATGCAATAAAAATTAGTATAATTTTAACAAATTTATAATAAATATCGCTTCATGTTTAATTGAAAGTCATAATTAAATATTTTTGAACTTATCGCACTTACTAAAAGGTGTGTAACATTTACTTAAATAACTGCAAAAATCTCTAATCTCCGTATAACGAAATTTTCTCTATAGCGAATTTTTCAACTGGAACCGAGCGATTTCGTTGTAGGGAGATTCCACTGTACGTGCGTTGGCGTTGTGCGGGGCTACCGTGCAATCATACAGCAAATTTTTAAGCATGATTCGAATCAATCAGTCACACCGTTCTAATGAATGTCAAACGGATTCCATCCATTCTTCAAATCATGTTTTTTCGAGTACGCGACCAAATAACTAACTTCAGTTCAATCTTGTCTTATTCTGGAGATTTTAGAAGACAAAATTGAGCACGTTGCTTAGAGGCAACACGGGACATTTAAGGGTCAGGGTGCACGAGCCTAGAGAAAATTGAAGCGGATTGAAAGGATTTAAGGAAGCGACTTACCTCGGCGATGGATGGGCGATGAGCGAAGGGAAGGATGGCTTTTCCCCAATTAATGAGACGTCTCTCCTACTCGAAACGCATTCCGCCAATCGCGGGCTTGCGTCCAGAAATACCACGCGGAACCGGTTCCCGACGCGATGGACACTTGTTGCGCAAAAATTGGTTCATTTCGATCCGAGTTGAACGACTCGACTCTGCCGGCGGATGCCCGGGGCTTGGCGTTATTTATTCGACCCTTCCTCACGTTCTGTCCCTCGACACCCCCTACGACAGTGGTCGGCAAACCGCGGCTCTGCCACGAATCGATTTCCGCTACTTGCTTGAGAGTTTCTCTTTTGATTTAAACCTACTTTTTACTTTCTCGTATACAGAGAGAAAGTTTTGTAAAAGTCAAAAAAATTGAACTCGAGATGTTAAGAACCTTCACTGCTTAGACCTCCCAGTGAAAAAACACAATTGAATTATGTCTGTCTTGTGAACATGATAACTCGAAAACTATTAGAACTAGGGGATGAAATTTGGTATGTAATCTTTACATAATTTGTAGTTTTCGTCAAATTTTGGACAAACTCTCAACGGTAAGTCTGTCTGTCTGTATGTTCGAGGTCATGCGAACGCTATAACTCAAAATTTGAAAAGATGGATAAAATTCTTATACACTGTTTATCGTCAGAATGTAGGTCCGTATAAAATTTTGGACCAAATGTCAACGGTTGTTACTGTCTGTCGGTCCGTATAATTTACTTTGTAAGAGAATCTGTTATCTCCACGCGCATGCGTACTGGAAGAACACAGAGGAATTCTCTACGAGTAGAATTACGCCAGTTTGTCCTTAGCGGTAAGAGAGGAAAATCGTTACGCATCTCTTTGAATTTCATTCTTTGCGTAGATATTTTTCAATCATCACTATAATGAAAAACCTTCAGTCATTGGATTCTGATAACAGTAGGTTCGAAATTTTTTACCACTCGGGGAAGGGAAACGTCAACTTTTGGGAAGTATACGAAAAGTTTGGGGAGAACACCCCGCTGGTTCAGTCGATTAATTCATCAAAAGTTATACCACCGGATAGCGAATGTTCGCCTTCATGAAGAGCTTCGTTTAAATTGGACAAACTTTCGTCAATCATCTTCAAATATTCGAAGAAACTGCAAAGTAATGCAATTGGTAAAACAAGAGTGTCAACACAATAGTAGCTAAATCTTTTGTCATCGCCAATTTAGGAAATTTTAGTTGAGATGAGAGTGAATACGCGATCTTCCGCCTCGATAAGGTAGAGTCACGGAAAGAACCAGCGGGAGGTTCTCCCCTAACTTCGTATACTTCGAAAAGGTTCCGTTTCTCCTTCCCCGCGTGATAAAAAAATTCAAACCTACCGTTAAAAAAGAAACGCACAATCAACTACTAATAAAATTAACCCTCTCACAAACTGACGTAATTCTTCCGAGCACAGACGATTGTCGTACGTCGTGCGTGGAGATAGGAGTTTCCAATGGTAAATTATACAGGCCGACAGACAGTCAACCCTTTGATGGATTTGGCCCAACTTTGTAATGGACCCATGATCTGACGAAAACGTAGTACCAAATTTTATCCATGTAGCTATTCAAGTTTTGGTTATAGTGTTCGGCAGACTTCGGATCTAGACAGACTTACTGTGACCTGGATTTGATCCAAAATTTGATTGAAACCTACAAATTATGTTTACGATCACATACACATTCATCCCTGTAGCTCTAATAGTTTTCGGAGTTATCGTGTTCACAGACAGACATAATTCCAAATTGTTTTTTCGACTCAGGGAGTTAAAACGTGAGATTCGTCAAAATCTTGAGTTCGAATTTTTTTTATGATTAATATTTTCTCTTTGTATACTTGTATATGAGAAAGTAAAAGAACCACCGTATTATTTTCCATCGTTCATCGCTATTAAAACAAAAGGTACCTATTTTCAGAATATAAGGTCTAGTAAAAGATTTCATGTTTAAAATTTCCATAGGGTCATATATTTATAATAGCACTAATTCAAAATTTCCAATGGAAACAAACATTTTTCTTAAAAATTGTAGAACTGCATAAAAATTTATGTTGGAATACCAGGCTTTCATCATCCACATTTTGGTTTCGGAAATTATAAGCAAATGGAATTTTGGGTTTCAATGTTAAAGTAAAATTTTGAATTTTATCGATATCTTGAGAAATAATGAAACTGATGACTTAGAATTTTTTATGTAGGTAGATGAATTATTCTGCACATTTTCACACAAATCATTTTGAAATAGTGAAATATTTTCAAATTTAATGTTTAAAAATTTTTGAATAAAGGACACTTATAAATTTGAATTGTAATCGAAGCAGATGTGTTGATGACGTTCTATCAAAAATTTCAGCATGCACGAAAAATTTTTTGATTAAAATTTCAGTTAAAAAATTAGCATTTGCTCTGTGTCTTTCATCCTTTGTTCTTGCCAAGTCATATTTATGCGAACAATAATTTCTCAAGAATGGCCTCTTTCACAAATTGAAAAATAGTCTCTAATGTTGAGAACCTGGAATCCAGCTGGAAATTACACCAACGACTTACAAAACCTGACTTTCCAACTTTCCGAGGAATGCCCCCAAGAAACCCCTAAAGCCCACGCTTGAGGAGCCTTGAAAGAAATTTGGCTCTCAAAAAGAAATGAATTCTTGTTGTACCGCTTGATTTGGCCTTGACTAATGAGTTTTGTCGACCACTGCCCCAAATTACTGGGCAAGAGAGAGAGCAAAAAAATAAGAGAGCCATTTCTGCGTTTAGGGGCAAGAGTGCTGAGAAAGCGGTATGTAATGGTTTCAAAACACCTACCCCTGAACGTACTACGGTAAAGGCGTAAAAAATATAAACAGTACCGTATGTGTTATTCAAACAATTGCGCTGATTGTAGATGGTTGTAACTTCGGTTAACTTAAGTTTACGAAAGTTCGCGTACTTCTGTCTCTTAGATCGCTAAATCTTTGCTGCCAAGAACGGCGATGAGAGAACATTTGTTTCTGGTTGCGTCTAGATGTTTTAACGACGACAAGTGCGTATGCGCACAAATTGATTCTTTCATCGGCGTTTTGTTTATCGTATTGCGCCACGTTTCGATTGACCACTTTGTTCAACTCCTTTTCGATGCAATGGGTCGATAACCTGAATTTGGAATAAAAACTTCGTTTGGAATTCTTCTGATATCGGTTCAGTACTGCATGTTATTCTGTGTTTTTCGTTTCTCAAATGAATGTTGAAGCTACGGTCTTCCGCTATGCTGAAAGCGGTGTTGAAGGCCTTTTGGGTTAAAAGAACTTGCCCGGTACACACTTGAAATCCCGCAGGCATAGAGTGCTCAATCTCTGTTTTCAGGTGACGCATGCGCGTGAGAGCAATAAAAAAGCTTTCCTGCACATCCACAAAATAGTATTTATGACGGCACATAAAATTGCGCCAAGAAGAATTGGCGAGAAGGCTGGCACCCTGTAAACCCAGGTTTGGTCAACTTCCTACAAATAACGATAAGAAGAAAAAAAATTCGACCACAATACAGAAGGAAGCTGAGCATTTTGTTTGCGCGCTGAGAAATTGCCCTGGATGTGGCTCCTCTCAACCACCCGTCCGGGAGAAGAGCAAGTGGGCCTCCCCCCCCCCCACCGGGGAAAATTTCTTTTGTACCCCGTCTCACGAAGGGGCTTAACTAACCAGTAAATAAATAAAAATCTTTGTGAAATTTGAGAGGGTCAACTTCATACATTGATCAGCAAGTAGGGCAGCCGCTTTGAGACATTGCCAAGCCCTTTCGCGGTTTGGATGGCTGCCTGTAGTAAAAGAGAGCACCCTCCCACGGAGCACAATGAGGCCCCACAATCAGGAGCCGCCCCCCTCAGCCCAAACTTTATTGAGAGAGATAAATTCTATAGGACAAGCAGATAGTAGAGGATTAACATAACAAAATAATAGGGGTTTACAGTCGATGCACATGGGGAAGACTCTTTAGTTGCGGGTCCTCAACAAGGAGCACAACTTAGAAATCGAAGTAATGA
>BGPR01002932.1:49644-73779 GCA_013235015.1 Araneus ventricosus
TTCAGTAAAGTGATGGTGGCACTGAATAATCGTGAAAAAAAGATTTTATAAGACTGTATAAGAGAGTGAAGAAAAATAATGAATGTCGCTCCGTGATATTGACTTTATGTAATTATACAGTTATATTTTGAAAACGTGTCTGAGGACTGAGTGACGCTGCCGAGTGAAATCCATGGATCAGATTTGGAGTTAGAGACATTTAATAGACTGTTGGTTTGTGACGGTTCTGAATATATTTTTTATGTGTCTGTATTCTTCCTACGCTCTTTAATGAATGAGAATTTATATTTAAATATCTATATTGTTAATAAAGTTTAATTTTATACTTTTCAAATTACTATTGTCCTTCTTATGTCAATTCTATGTTAAATTGCTCACATTAACATAGCTAATTAGTTAATAGATCTAATTAATCTATTCATAATGTTTAAAATTCATATTTCATAAGCTCTACAAAACTTTTGTCAGATTCTAAACCCAGGTTAAGATTTTTCACCCTTTGATGATAATAAATTGATCTTTTATTCTTGCAGTCATTAAGACCAAGATTTTCATAATAATTCTGTATCGTGTTCTGTTTCAGTGATGATATGACGTGGAGAAAGACGATGATCGTATTTTTTTGCCCATTTAAAATTGAAATCAATGTTAAAATTTTGTTTGAGTTCATACTGAGCATTTTAAAAAATATGAACAAGTCTTTGACTAGTGAATTTTCAACATAAAGATTCATCTTCGCAATATTAAAAGAACCGTGTTTTTACCTTGATCGAATTTGGAACAATTTCGTCACTGAAGGCAGACTTTGATGTAGTCTCATTTTTAAAAAATACATATTAGCTATCAGGACTTAAAGATAAAAATAAAAACCATGGCTTTCGCAGCTTCTTTAAATAACTGAAATAATTCCTCTCTGAAAGCAGAAAAATGAGTCTTTCACATGCGTTTCTCAAAAGCCCATTTCACCATGTAAACAAACAATAGGAGATGATAACTAATAGTTTCAAAATGTAACTGCGTTGTAAAATAATTTTTTCCACGCATATGAATGTTCCAGTAGTGAAACGTCCAAGAAAATGTGGAACAGACCTCTGTATATTCCCATCAGAATGAAAACACTAATAGGGCAAAAGCACAAATATCTTACTATAATTAATCGTACCAACAGCAAAATTATTTGGAATAAAATGGATTTCGTCAATGATAAAGATTAAAAGTATTCTCTTCAGATATTTCTTGCACAAACTGGTTTTATCTAATATTTAATATCTGTCTGAAATAAAAATTTGTAATCTTTGGGGAAGAATAGTGACAATTAAGGATATATTGCAATGTAAATTAATCACAGCAACTTTAAAAACTATCTAAATCGAAGTGTTGTAATTGTTCAACGAAACAAAACCGCCACTGAATGGAAATCAAATTGCAAACAAAAGCGCAAATATCTTGCTAATTAATGATTCAAAGCAAAATTTGTTCAGATGAAAAAGGCTCTATTAACGAATTCAAAGATAAAGTATCTTCAGATTTTTCTCCGAACCATGTTTCTTTCTCTATGTTGTCTAATATCATCGTTATAAAAGACACAATCTACTAGGGAGATAGTGACATGTAGACATTTGTAATGTAAATTACTCAAACAGAAACTTTAAAAATATTCAAATCGTAGTATTGTAATTGCTTCACGTGAATGGAAATCAAATTGCAACAAAGCGTCAAATATCTTACTGTAATTTAAGATCCAACAGTAAAACTGTTCGGATGAAAAGATTTTCATTGAATTAAAGATAAAAAAGTATAAGTCTTCGATTTTTTCTCCCGAACCATGTTTTCATAATCTGTCTAATATCAGTCGTTATAAAACAGCACAATTTATTGGGAGTGAATAGTGACAATAATAGCGATATTTGTAATGTAAATTAATCAGAGCAACTTTAAAAATATCTAAATCGTAGTATTGTAATTGTTCAAACGAAACAAAACCGCCATCAGAATGGAAATCAAATTGCAACAAAAGCGCAAATATCTTGCAATAATTAATGATTCAACAGCAAAATTATTCGGGATAAAATGGATTTCGCAAATGAAAAAGATTAAAAGTATTCTCTTCAGATATTTTTTGCTCAAACCATTGTCTTTATTTACTATTTAATATAAGTCGTAATAAAACATAATCTGCTGGAGTGAATAGAGTGACACTCGTAGCGACATTTGAATTTACTCCAGAGCAACTTTAAAATATCTAAATCAGATTGTAATTGTTCAAACGGAACAAAACCACCAGAATGGAACAAAATTGCAACAAAAGCGAAAATATCTACTGTATATAAGATCCAACAGAAAACTGTTTGGATGAAAAGATTTCATTAGCGAATTAAAGATAAAAAAGTATCTGCTTCAGATTTTTTCTCCCGAACCATGTTTTTATACGTTGTCTAATATCAGTCGTTATAAAACAGCACAATCTACTAGGGAGTGAATAGTGACAATAATAGCGATATTTGTAGTATAAATTAATCACAGCAACTTTAAAAATATCTAAATCGTAGTATTGTAATTGTTCAAACGTAAAAAACCGCCATCAGAATGGAAATCAAATTGCAACAAAAGCGCAAATATCTTGCAATAATTAATGATTCAACAGCAAAATTGTTCGGGATAAAATGGATTTCGCAAATGAAAAATATTAAAAGTACTCTCTTCAGATATTTTTTGCTCAAACCATTGTCTTTATTTACTATTTAATATCAATCGTAATAAAAATTCATAATCTGCTGGGGAGTGCATAGTGACACTACTAGCGACATTTGTAATGTAAATTACTCACAGCAACTTTAAAAATATCTAAATCGTAGTATTGTAATTGTTCAGACGAAACAAAACCGCCATCAGAATGGAAATCAAATTGCAACAAAAGCGCAAATATCTTACCGTCATTAAAGATCCAACAGCAAAACTGTTCGGATGAAAAAGATTTCATTAGCGAATTAAAGATAAAAAGTATTCGCTTCAGATTTTTCTCCCGAACCATGTTTTTCATACGTTGTCTAATATCAGTCGTTATAAAACAGCACAATCTACTACACTGTAAAAAATTCCGGAAACTTTTAAGGTAAAAATTACTGTAAAACGGAGAATTTACAGTACCCGGAACTTTCGCAGTACATTTTACCGGAAAAGTAGACTACACTAGCGCCGCTTGCGGCCAGTTCAATGCGCGGGAACCATGAACCACAGAGAAGGAGGACGAACTGCCATGATATGAAATAGGAGGATGAAAATACATGGTAAGTTCTTGTGTTTTTATACATTCTGTATTAATTTGTTTAATTTTGTGTACTATATCATTTATTTTATCAATTACCCTATTAAGGGTGATTTTTAAACGAAGGAAGTTGATTTAACATTGTTTGAATCTCATATTAGGCTTCGTGTTACGTTAGTATATAGCTTTTTTTTGTTCTTTTCGTTTAATATTTTGTTTTTGCCTGCATTATTATATTCTACAGCTTTTTTAGGGAAAAATATATTTATTATTTACAAAGTATCGAAAGTAATTTATAACAAGATATAAAATTTTATAATTAAAAGTTTTTATGTTTTCAAACGAAATAATAAAATATATTGTTAAGTTGATTATTCCATCATAAAAGTTATTCCATTGTTATTTCATATTATTATTTCCATTTACAAATGAAAATTTTTTCTTTGTATATCTTTAGGAACATTGTTTTGAGAATGAAAATTTAAATGTTAAATAAGTTCAAATAGTTGCCTGTATTCAGAATTCAAATGCTTTGTTTACATTTAGCAACCTTACTTTATTGAACTTTTTTTTTCTGTTCTAAGCTTTAAATATGGAAATTTCTTTATATAAAATATCGGACACTAAGAATGTTTTTGAATACAAGTTTTAATGTTTTTGAGTTACTAAATAATTTGTTCAGATTATATATATATGTAGGGTAAGATGCTCCAGTTTTGGCCACCTTAAGAGAAAATTTGAAATGGAAATTTCACAGTAGATGACTGTTTAAAACATATTAAATCATATTTATACTAATCTTTAGCAAATTTTATTGGCTTTCTTCTAGTTATAAAATTTTTCTGAAGAATAGTTTAGATGTCGAGTTATGAATTATTAAATAAATTAACCCAATTTGCACCAGTTTTGGCCACACTAATATTATATTTTTAACAGACACTTTAATGAATTTTAAGTAAAAATAAATCATTTTTATGCAATATATATTTTAGTACATTTTCTGTTATATGAAATGGGATTTTTTTGATGAATTTATAAAGATATGTAATAAAATTTACATAAGCTGATTTTAGCTACAGATTTCAGTTTAAAAAAAACAGGAATGCAGAAAACAATTTAATTTGGTTGATAAAATACAAACTATAATTTAATTTGGTTGATAAAATACAAACTATATATACTCGCATAATTTTTTTTGATAAAATATGAAACAAAAAATGGGGAGAGGACTAAACTTACATTGCAAAAGCATATTTTTTTAAAAAATATTACAAATCAAGAATTTGCATTGTTATATTCACTAACAATATCCACTAATATGTATTTTTATAATTTTTAATTGCAACATTAATCAAATTCATCAGAATCATTTTTAAAATTAGAGCAATCCATGTATATAAAAGAATACTCCTCATCACTCGAGTCAGGTTCCTCAAGTTGAAATTTTCTAACATAAATGTGAGGTAAACATTCAAAATGGAGATGTTTTTGTCATTCCATTTTGAATGGCCTTAACTGCATTACCAACTTTAGATGGTGAGTAGCAAAATTTTTTTATGGAAACGCTACCTGCCTTCTTATTTTTAATTGGAGCTATTACTATGTAAAATGAAAACAAACAAACTTATATTAGTTACTTTTCATTTTAGAAACAAAACTAAATCAGTTGCTTGTATTTTAGAAATAAAATTAAGTTGGTTGCTTTTATTTTAGAAACAAAACTATATTTAGTTGATTTTATTTCATCCAGATATTCTTAAATTTATGTAATGACTCAAAATACAATTATGAAGTTATATGGCTGAAACTGGAACATGTAGTGTTCCACTTTTGGCCACCTGCATGGCCAAAACTGGCACATATAGTAAATTTAAAGTACCAGTTTTGACCACCACCCATTTAATCTTAAAAGTAATGAACAAAATAGTATCAAGCATTTTTGTGTTTGGAGCGAAGTTGCCGAGCTACAGGAACATAGTTGTGGGACTTCAGTACGAGTCTGTTCTTTTATACATGTTCTGAAGCTTATCTGATCAACATTCCAGCGAAAAAAGAGCATGTTTAAAATTTTGATGTAAAAAGCAAGAACTTTTTAAAAATTTCGAAAAAAGGCTATTTTGTTAATTTTAAGAAGGTAAAAGTAAATATTTATTATTGTTTCTAATTTTGAATAGTGAATCTCAACATGTTTAAAGCCATTTGTCACATTAAACTGTGATGCTGCATTATTACGAAAAATCTTAAAGCAACATTATTTACACAGTCTAAAAATAAACCTCAGAATTTTCGATCAATCTCTACGGCTGCAATTTGTCGTAAAGAAATTTTTCTTAATTTTTATTTTTAACCAATAGCCAGATTTAACTAATAATCAATAAGTAAATACTAATCATTAACTTTATGCATTTTGTTTTGGCAATAACCCAATGTACATCCAGGCCATGCCTTATGGATGGTGAGTCAACATGAGACCATTCACAAAGATAAACCTTTAACTGCAAATGTTGAACATTTGTTTAAAAGCAATATAAATTTAAAAGAGAAAAAAATTTAAAACTCTTAAGGAATCAATCTAAAGAACATGGTGTAGGACCAATAATTACATTAAGTATCTTGTGAATATAATTGTCAGCTCAATAAAAATTCATTCATTATAAAATATTGAAAGACAATCAAAGATATGCTTGTGAAGCTAATTTTATTATAAATTTGGAGTATTATGGAAGAAATTAAAAGAATCAAAGTAAATGCAGTTTCATTACTGCCTTACACAGATTCACTTGAAATTTGTCTTGATTAAAATAACATAATTATTTCAATAAAATTTAATATTTGATTCCATGTCATAAAATAAAATAAATCAATTTTCACACTCGTGTAAATAAGAAACATTATCTTCCCAAAGAAAAGATTAATCTTCATATGCTCTTGTTTATTAATTTAAACAATTATATTAGACAAATAATAAAGATGTTATATGGTTTTTAATTTATATTTAACGTATTTTAATAGTTGTAAGTTGATATAAGTATTTTAAAAAAAGAAAGCAAAATATTTATAGTCACGCACTATTCTGCAGACTATTTTTAAGAGACCCAACCTCCGTTGCAGACTGTTGAAAAGTATTCTGCCACTGGGAACGTGATAATGTTATTGTTGATGGTATAAAATGCAAAAGCATTTTTAATGATTTGAAGTATTTTCACGTTTTCTCTCCATGCCTAGGACATGACCTTTTTGAAGGTGTTGTAGCAAATGATTTCTTTTTATTCGTTGAGCATTTTGTAAAAGTAAAAAAAAAACATTTTACTTTCTAAGAACTCAATTCTTCTTCAGTCATCAAACAATATTTTTAACATAAAAATAAAGACTGTACTTATAATTTATTTTAGATTTCTACTACTCGTGCTGAGGCATTAAAAATGGACTTGCCTGTAACGCCTGTATAATAGTTTGTGGTAAGTTATATTTTCTGTAAAATTTTTTGAATTGTATGTAATTTTAAAAATGGAACAAGAATACATTTTGTGTGTTATACCTCTTTGTTTTACTAAATCTAGCTACACCTCTAAATACATATTGCTAAGTTTAGGGTCAGGTGGGGTGAAGTGGTCATACATCAAATAAAATTTTATAACTTTCTAATGAATATTGGTATGGATGTAATTTTTTTTATTTTAGGTTTGAATAGTTAAGAACTAAGTTTAAGATTTAAAATTATATTAATTGCAACACTTTAGTAGGAGAAAACACCTATTTTGTTTATGTAACAGTTTGAAGTTGGAATACCTAATTTAATTTTTCTCCTACATTTTGTTTAATTAAGTTTGCATTGAATTGACTCTGCAGAAAGCGTCATACAGATCTTAAGAATACTTCCTCATTAACAGATAAGCTGAATTAATTACTGATATGTTATAATAATTTAAGTAAGATGGGGTAAAGTGGTCATAGGGATAGGCTTAACATGCATCACTGTTTTAAAAATTTCTTAAGCTTAATTTATTAAACAGGTATTAAATATTAATTAAAGATATATTACAGATTATAATTAAAGATTTGAAACTGGATAACCCCAGTTTTTGTACCAAAAGCATCACATATCGCATATAAGAAATCAGCCAATTGCAAAAAAGGATGTACTCAAAGGTCGATCAGTTTTTTTTTTCTCTCGAAACTAAATAATTGAATGATTATCAATCATTAAAGATTTTTAAAATTATTACATTTTTAATTAAATTATTTCAAGAAGTATAATATGTTTGTTTGCATTTTGTAGTTGTATAATTATTAAAAATTTATTAGTAAATATAATGCTAAAATTACTTTGCTGATTTAAAAGCATTAGTGACTTTCTATTACTTTTGACTTTGAAGTATGTGTGTAACATTTTCACGCATATTAATGGGGAAAAGTCACTATTTTAACCTCTAGTTATTTTTTCAATTTATTATAAAATATTCCAAAAGAGAGTGAAGCATATTCTATCTGCCAATTAAGTGTTGCTTTGATAATTTCTTGCAATGCTCAATTTTATTACAGTTTTAAGAATTGAGCAAAGCAAGTTTTTCATATATATTTTTAAATTAATTTCTGGGCTTGTTTCTTTTTCTGCCTTTTAGTATTTCAGCATTGTATTCAAGTGTTGATATTCTATCACATTTTGGGAAAAAATAGCCCAAGTCAATATACAAAGCTAATTGTAGCCTTTTAATATTAAAATGGGAATAAAATATAGATTTTACCCATGACCGAACTTTAAAATGTATTTTACCTACAGTAATACAAAGTGACTTAGTCTCTTTTGACAGTACACTCACAATATGTTTGCTTGATTTCTGTGTAATTTTCTGGATTCCTCAACTGCTGTAGAGATAAAATAATTTAATAAATTGTGCATTATTATATTTCTAGGTGGTTTGTGAGCATTAATTCAAGCTGAGGATCTGAAACAACCCAGACTAAAGGGAAGAAGGCCTCTATTGAAAATTTTTTTATGTAATACTGTGTAAAATGTAATGTATAGTGGTAGCAGTGGTCCTATAATTTCAAGTAGAACTAACCTAAAATGTATTAAAATATCTTTTTCAACTTTTCCCTTCAGTATAAAATGATAAACAAAATGGTAAAGGGAATTACAAAGAACAATAACAATTTTGTTTCTTAATAACCATAGAAGTTTAAAAAGAGATATTAAAAATCTCTTTTTTTGTGTGTGTGTTATTTTAATATTAAAAATAAATACTAAAATTGTATTTAAAAATTTATACCATTAGTCAAACAGTCCATGAATTTCTTTCCAAAAAGAATGTTTTCAAACTGATTTTTCATATAAAATAGCCTTTTACATGTAAAATAACACTTTTTAATAATCTGAAAATTGCATCTAGGTGGGAAAAAATGTTGCCAAATTGACAGTTTCTTAAAGTTTAATAATATTTAAAATGTTTGTCCATTTTTATGGATATTCAATTCTTTAGTGTTGTAGTATAAAATTTAAGCTTTAGTTTGAATTTGGGTTAATATACTCAGTTGATAGCTCTTTTATTTACCCTGGAAAAAGAGCCTTTGAAAAATAGCTTTAACATAATCAGAATAAAATAAAAGCTTTTTTTAAAAAAATCTCCACCTGGTAAAGTGATTGGTGTTTTGCAAGATCCTTTGGTAACAGATATTTTAAACAAAGAAATACAAATATTTATTAAAATTTACAGTTATCACAGATAAAATATTGTTTCTAATTTTTTATTGAAAATTCCTATATTTTTCTTTAGTGCTGCTATTATTGTATTTAGACTGCAAATTGTGATGTAGTTTTACAATTTTTGTGTCTTGAATGTACATTTTTATGACTGTATCATTGTATATTTTCACTATATCTTCTTTAACTATCACGGTATTTTGTACCTTTGTCATTGTTTTTTTAAAAATTTGCTTTGTTTTGTACTATTGCTAATTTTGTCATATTACTATTTGTAAATAGAAAAATAAAATGTTTTTTGTTTTACATTTTGATTTGTTATTTTGTTGCTAAAAATATCCCAACCTAAAGCTCTTTTAAAAATTACATATTACTATAAAATTTACTGTGAGGGAAATCGGGGAATTTTATCAATCTGGAAAAATCGGAGAAATTAATAATTTGTTTCTTGAGTTATCTATAAATTAGTATCTTATATCTAGCATTATTTGTAACAGTAAATGGAATTTAAAAAACTTATATTCATTTATAAAAGCATAAGTTTTTGATTAGAGCAATTAATCTATGATTTGTTAAAGAATAAAGATTTGAAGTAATATTTTGGCAGTTACTCTTGTTTAAATCTTGGCTAAAATATATATTGGGTACGTATTTCGTATTTATTTATTTTTCTTTTCAATTCAAATTTATAATTATCTATTATTTGGGTGCGTATAATTATACTATTTTTATATTTATGCTGCAACATGTTATTCTGGTACCCATGCAAAGAGCACTAATTAGTTATTGAACTTTTTTAAAGTTTTGAGCAAAGATTACAATAACCTGTACTGTTAATATAATTTAACTTGTGTTGCAGTTTTGCAATAATGCAGTTTTAATGTTTCTTAGAATTCTTTAGCAGTTTTAGAAGCAAAGTATTTTGTTGAAATTTCCAGTATTTTTTACATATAAGAAATGTAATATACTGTTTTAATAGATTTTTTTAGGAAGTTCATTCCATTTTTTAAAAATTAAATTTCATAAAAATATTTGATTTTTTTTCATATTAAATAATTGGTAAAAGTGTTTAATAATATATATTGTACACATACAGTGATTCTGAGAAGGGAGAAATCCAGAAAACTAATATAATTAGTAGCCGTAAATCCGGGAAATGTTGCAAGTTTAGTCAGGGAAATTTTTTTCAGTTTCTGTAGCCACCCTGTTTCAGTAAATGTTACTGTAATATTTACTGGATTTCAGTAAAATGTTGCTGTAATATTGACTGGATTTCAGTAAATGTTACTGTAAAGTAGACTGAGGTTAAGTATATATTAATGTAAAATTTACACTTAAAAACGCTGTATGCTATGCAGTACTAACCTATAATTGTAGTAAAAGTTCCTGTAAAAATAGCAATACATATTACCTTAGAATTTGTGATAAAATTTACTGTAAATCGGTTAATGTTACTGTAAAATTTACAGTACACTTTAATTTTTTTCTACTGTAAAATTTTACGGTAAAAATTGAATTTTACAGTAAAAAGTGCTGGCAACCTGATTGCCAGTACTTTTTACTGTAAATTTACAGTAATTTTTTTTACAGTGTACTAGGGTATACAGAGCCAGCTCCAGAGTATTCGGCGCCCTGTGCCAAATTATTGTGGCGCCCCCCGTATATATCTTATACTGATACACGTGCTAAAGGATTTAACTGTAATAATTAAGATTTAACTACAGTAAATTATTTAATTATAGTGAAAGATCTCAATTGTGTTGCAGTCGGAAGCAATATAACGCGCGCGAATTTTCAAATTTATGATTTGGGCGCCTTTACACGCTCCTGGTCCGCTATGGGTGTTCGAAATACACCGTTTCTGATACTTTTCGATCGCCCCAGTGTCAAGCGGAAGATGAGCGTGATGTTCCGGCTCCATTTCTTTCTTTTTACCCCTCTGCTTCAATTAAAATGATCCGAGTCTAAGACAGTGGCGAATCTAGGATTCGGGCCTTCGGGCTGAGGTCATAAAAACTTTGTATCGTCGTGACGAATGACAAACCTCAAGGCTAAAGTAAACCAAAACTCTTTAACTTTACAGACTTGACTCACCTGACAATAAGAATCGTGAAAAACATTTTCGATGATTTAATAAAAATTACGACGAAATAACTAGCCAAAAAATGTCTTCGACAGCGTCAACGCTACAAGTACAAGTGGAATGACTAGAAAAGTAGGAAAATTTTCGAGCCTGTCAAGCCAGAAAGTAATGTTGAAACGTTTTTATTATTTTTTAAAAAGAGGGAAATTAAGAAAAAACAGTTGTAAAGATGTTAAATAAAATCAAGAATTCTGGCTTGTCTCTGGGGAGGGGGGCTGTAGCCCCCCCCCCCCCCGGATTCGTCACTGGTCTAAGGTAACCAATGTTATGTCAATCTGAGCAAAAGTACGCAGCACTGGGACTCTATCTGGTTATGTAATCTCAGCAGGCTACCGCAGCTCCCCGCGGTCACATGTTTATGTTGCAGTCCAAAAGAATAAAACGTGACTCCGCAGGAATAAAACGTGATCTGCGCATGCGTCCCCTGCCGGTAACGAGTTCGAAAATCGTCACGAGGGCAGAACTAGTTTAAAGATTGTCTCGAAGTGAGTGACCTTTGGCTGCTCCGGCCGAAATGTGTCTTCGCATTAAAGACAATTCATTCAGCTTGCCGAACTCAAACGCCAAAAGTCCAGAACGCTTCAGTTCCGAGGGGGAAGCTGAACACCAGGGCCGGCCGGAAGGGTTGCGAACGGTACGAGTGTACTAAGCCCCGGGCAGCTGACTGATTCTGCGAAATGATTTTTTCACTTTCTCGTATACGAAGTATACAAAGAGAAATTATCGTAATCGTCAAAAAATTCGAACTCGAGATGTTGACGAATTTCCACGTTTTAGACCTCCCTGAGTCCGAAAAACACAATTTGGGAATTATGTCTGTCTGTCTGTCTGTGAACACGATAACTCGAAAACTATGAGAGCTACGGGGATGAAATTTGGTATGTGGTCTTGACACATCATTTGTAGGTTTCTATCAAATTTTGGACAAAATCCGTCAACGGGAAGTCTGTCTGTCTGTATGTCCGAAGTCATGCGAACACTATAACTCAAAAACTTGAAAAGCCATATGGACAAAATTTGGTACACAGTTTTATCGTCGTGAATGTAGGTCCGTACAAAATTTCGGGCCAAAACCTTCAAAGGGTTGACTGTCTGTTGGTCTGTTTAATTTACCTTTGAAACCAATCCGCTATCCCTACGCGCATGCGTATAGAAGCAATCGTCTGTGCTCGCGAAAGGAGCGAATTACGTCAGTTTGTCCTCGAGACGGCAAGAGTGAAACCTAGCAGTGTGCGATAGATGCGTTTTAATCGGTATACGCATCTCTTTGAATTCTTCACCTAGATATTTTTCAATCACTCTAATGAAAAACCTTCTGATAGTCATTGGATTCTGGATAACAGTAGGTTCGAATATTTTTTATCCACGCAGGGGAAGGAGAAACGGCACCTTTTGGGGGAAGTCTACGAGAAAGTTTAGGGGAGAACACTCGCGCTGGTTTAAATCCGAATATGCAAACATCTGAATACAATCAC
Source organism: Araneus ventricosus (assembly GCA_013235015.1). Lineage (NCBI taxonomy): Eukaryota > Metazoa > Arthropoda > Arachnida > Araneae > Araneidae > Araneus > Araneus ventricosus. The sequence goes on from BGPR01002932.1 coordinate 62,229, forward strand.
GAGATTGTGCCCTCCATTTATCAGCAAATTTTTTAAAAAATAAAGTTCTTCGGATTATCCGGAATTTCGGATTGCCGTGGTTCGGATTTCCTGGGGGTCTACTGTATTTCACGCCGACCAATCCAATTAAGTTGGGTGCTTTGAGTCTCACGACACAGCCGACCACTGAGAGAGAAAAGTAAAATCGACGCGTTTCGTTGTGCTTTCTTTGTAACGGCTGACCGCACGGTTTTATCACGAGGTGTGAAAATGAATAAAATATTCATATTTAAAAAGAAGACAATTGCTTAAGATATTAAATTATTGACGTTCACTGAATAACACATTTCATTGCTGTAATCGCACTACGAAAAAATTGATCTTATGTTGATTCTAATATTGTTATTCGAAGATTTCGCCACATGATAGTAGAGACACAGATACTCGAAGGAAGTATACGTGAGGCTCTGATAAGTTAAAGAAGAACCAGCGGGAGTGTTCTCCCCTAAACTTCCTGGTATACTTCCCCAAAAAGGTGCTGCTTCCCTTCCCCCCAGCGTGGATAAAAAAAATTCGAACCTACTGCAACCCAGAATCTAATGACTACCAGAAGGTTTTTCATTGTAGATTGTAGGGATTATAAAATATTTAGGTCAAGAATCAAATTGAAAGAGATGCGTACCGATTAAAACTCATCTATCGCACACTGCCAGGTTCCACTCTCGCTGGCTCAAGGACAAAGTGACGCAATTCGCTCAATAGCTTCCGCGTGCACAGAGATTGCTACCAGTACATATGCGCATGGACAATCGGATTAGAAAAATTAATTGTGCAATTTGAACGCCTTTTTTTAACCGATTGACACAAACATTGGACACAAATATACAATTAAGGTAAGAAGGCCACATAACAAATTTAATTTATCTAAGTAATTTTGTTAAGAAGTTATTGCGATTCAAATATATGCTAGTATGCAGATCGATAGACAATCAACCCTTCGACGGATTGGGTCCACAATTTGATACGGACTTACATTTACGTTGATAAAACTGTGCACCAAATGTTATCCATCTAGCTATTCAAGTTTTTGAGATATAGAGTTCACATGGCCGCGGACAGACAAACACACAGACTTCCCTTTAACGGATTTTGTCCAAAATTTGACAGAAACCTACAAATTATGCGTAAAGACCACATACCAAATTTCATCCCCGTAGCTCTAATAGTTTTCGATCTATCGTGTCCACAGACAGACATAATTCCCAAATTGTGTTTTTCGGACTGAGGGAGGTCTAAAACGTGGAGATTCGTCAACATCTCGAGTTCGATTTTTTTGACGATTACAATACTTTCTCTTTGTACATTTCGTATGGAAGTTTGGTTCGAAGAGAGGAGACATAAAGAAGAGATCAGGTAGTTCCAAGTACGGAGACATAAAGAAGAGAGGCGTTGAGACGCCACGGGAGAGGGAGAACGAAAATGAATGAAAGACGATGCAGCGAAAAACTGTTTATCAAGTGCTATAAGTACTTAGACTAGAAAATACTTTTAGCCCAAGCAGGTAGTAATAAAATATTTCTTAATACCGTTCACTGCTGGAACTGATTATTACCCAACATTTCCTGGCGCGGGAGCAAACGAAAAAGTCCACGTTGGCGCCAAAGGCTCGACAGTTTCTTTCATATAAATTTGTTTGCAATATCCTTTTCTGGTATTCGAATAAAATAACCTGTGTTATTTTGTTGATGTTACACGTTTATAATTACTTGTGGGTGGCAAATATTATGACACTCGAGCCACAAGTTCATTAAAAACTCATCAAAGCATTTCCTTCCGAAAATCCCTTTCTCGTTTCAACATTCATCTTCGAAATGAAATCAGAAGCCTTATTGTTGCTCTTTATCGTGACAGTGGAGATGACAAATCTTGCCAAATATATGAAAGAAGACCCTCATTAGCAGATTTGAAAATGCGCAAACCAGTAATGGAATACTCTCCACTGGATTTCCGAAACAAAGAGGATGCCGACAACTGTGACAGTGTGCCAGATTTTCTTCAGATGCCGCGCATTTTCCCGTTGGGGTTTCGTCAAAAAAATGAACAGCATGTTACGAGAAGGAAAGCGAATCTTTTTCGTTCTTTTACGCGCCCATTATGCCGCGGGTCATTTCATTATTTTTTGTATTTGATCTTTTGCCCTTTATTTGACGGGTTTCTTCTCTGTTTCAGTTGCGCTGTGTCGTTTTCTCACCGCTTAAATTAGTCGGAAATCCTTTTTTGTTGTTTTTTTTCTGTAACCTTCTACCATATATATATATATATATATAACAAATAAGAAACTAACATAGCATAATTGTAAAAGCAACATATACAACATAAACATTCATAAAACAAAGGACAGTGTTTTTAGCTTTATGCCAGCACTGTTCGCAGAAAACATTATGATTTCACTAATTTTTTAGCGGTTTGTATAGATTTTACTTACCCTGATGAGCATCTATACGCTTTTACCGATTAACTACAGTCTCTCCATTTTATTTCAACATTTATTGATTTTCATGACATTGTTATATATATTATATATATATTTAAACCATTAAAACTCAAATAACATTTTCATCATATACACCTATTAAACCCTCATTTAAAATTAAATATAATTAACAATATAACCTAATAATATTCACAATGAAATACAGAAAGCTAATAAGATTAAAAACTATTACTACGAAAAAGCCAATCCAGATATGGAATTCCAACAATCAAATGCCAATCGACCTGAGGAATCGATTATGTCACATTATTTCGAAATTTATAGGCACCAACCTTCTGCGATATATATATTTGGGTTGTATTTTTCATAGTAGTAATAATCTAACTAGTATTCACACATTAGTATATAATTTAACTATCTTTTGTATTTCATTTGTATGATTATAGATAAGGTAACATTATTTTTAATTTAATATGTGTATATATTGAAGATGTGACATGTGTTTTGATTGTTTGAAAAATTTAACTATGTATATCAATGTCATGAAAATCAATCAATGTTGTAATTAAATGGAAGGACTGTAGTTTATCGGTGAAAGCGTATAGATGCTCATCAGGGGTAAATAAGTGAAATCTATACGAATGTGTTATATATATATATATATTCTAACCATCACATTTATGAATTCAATACTCTTATACTTTTTAATGAGCCACGTTAAAATTTTTAATTTAAATTTTACGGCTATTAATTTAAATTGTAAGGCTATTTTTTAATTTAAATGTTGTAAGGCTGTTCTTATCCTTTAAAGCAAGGGTTACCAACCTTTTTTCCCTCGCGCACCCCTTTGATTAGACTTTTTTTTATTTTCGCGTACCCCCTACTGCCATACCCCCACCTGCAAACAACCGTCTGTGAAAACAAGATTTCATCTATAATGTTAAAGGCTTAGGTAAGCTTAAGAATCAAACGACTCGAATGAATAACATTTGTAGGACTCATTTTTGATTTTACGTTTTATTTCATTTTTACAATAGTATTAGTTGAACGCCAAAACCAATGAAACCAGTTTTGTAATAATGTCACAATAACTCATTATAAAGATAGCTAAAAACAACACTTCCTTTTCTCCTTATTTTGAGGGTAGGCTTTAGGACTTGCACAACTTCCGCTTTTACTTTTGGCACGAATTTGGGGAAACAAAATTCTGTAACTTTTTTGATCCCGTATGTTTTCCCGTGTCCGCCATTACTGACTTTGAGTTCGCGTACCCCCAAATGGTCCTTCGTGTGCGGGGTACGCGTACCACAGGTTGAGAACCGTTGCAGATTTGTTGTGGTCCTTTGAAATATTGGATGTTTAGTTTAGTTATATTAACGTCCCGTTTTGAAGCAACACGAGAGCTATTTTGGAACGGACTTCGACATTTTCAACCTCAATCAGATGACGAGGACGACACCTGAACTGGTACACCCTACTCCAATCTTCTGCACCACACCAATGGGAGGATGTTTGACCCCCTATGTATGATTTAACGTGCAACAGGCCCACAATGGATCTTCAGTGGAATCAGGTTTTGAACCTGGAACCATCTGGCCCAAGAGCCAAGACCTTACCACTAGGCCACCGCACCCTCCAAAGGAAGTTGGAATAAACGCTTTTTAGAATTCTATTGTAGTTCTCCGTTTCTAACCACCCGATTGCATGAAATTTCTTTATATCCTTAATCTATTCCTGAAGGAATTTTCAATTAATAATCAAATTTCATCATTTGGAAAATTCAAAGGAAGTTTTAGTTATATCAAACGTCCCGTTTTGAAGCAACACGAGGGCTATTTCGGGACGAACTTCGTCATTTTGAACCACGGTCACCTGAGCTAGCACTCCCCTCTCCAAACCAGCGGGAGCCGCCGTCATTAAGGGTCAGACTTAGGAGGTGCTGGACCCAGTAGAACAGGAAAAAAATATCATTTTTTTTTTTACAATCAAAGGATTTAGAATTCAAACCAACGGTAGTGGCCTCCCCTAAACTTTCTCGTATCCTTCTCAAACATTTGTCATTTCCCTTCCCTCCTGCGTGGATAAAAAATTCGAACCTACTGTAACCCAGAATGCAATGACTATCAGAAGGTTTTTCATTGTAGATTATAGTGATTGTAAAATATTTAGGTTGGAGAATCATATTCAAAGAGATGCGCGTGTATTAAACTTAGCAATATGATGATAAAACTGTGTACCAAATGTTATCCATCTAGCTATTCAAGTTTCTGAGTTATAGTGTTCACATGACCGCGGGCAGACAGACTTCCCGTAGACGGGTTTTGTCCAAAATTTGATAGAAACCTACAAATTATGTGTAAAGACCACATACCAAATTACATCCCCGTAGCTCTAATATTTTTCGAGTTATCGTGTTCACAGACTGACAGACATAATTCCCAAATTGTGTTTTTCGGACTCGGTGAGGTCTAAAACGTGGAGATTCGTCAACATCTCGAGTTCGAATTTTTTGACGACTGCACTACTTTCTCTTTGTATACTGTACGAGAAAGTGAAATGATCTGCTGGAGAGTTCTCCCCTCGACTTCAGGAATGGCGCTAGAGTTTGCCCGACAGGGCGGCACGGCCTGCTATATGGGGGGGGGGACGAGTGTAATGAAATTGGTCTCAAATTTTCGCCAGATTATTATTTATCAACTACAGTTGAATACCCCGTACAAATATTTTCCCCGACGGGATACAAAATTTTTCCCCTATGGGAGGGCACACCTTCCCCGACGGAGGGGGGGGGGACAGCCCCCCGGTCATCCCTCTGGAGCCACCCCTGCTCGAGTAGTGATTGGATACTTTCATTCAATTCAATTGAATAATATCACAATTCCATTGTGATTCTTTTGTGTGTTTTTCTGTTGTTATATGTGAACTTCCCATGCCAAAAAACATTTTTTATTTTGAAATTTAAAAAATCGTGCATTGAAGGACTGGTTTTCTTTTTCAGTACTGCATTTCGGTTTTTGCATATTTTTTCCTTCAGTGTTACGTTAACGTATTGTTCACGTTTGTGAAATTGTTTGCTGTTCGTTTTGTTGATATCGCAGAAAACTTTACCTGGAAAAAAATATATCCGAATAATGTTTAATTTTGGAAAAGAAAAACGACACACGTAAAATCTAGCTTTATTTAGAAAATTATTGTAAAAGTTTACAAAATCGCAAGACTTATTCACACATTATGCAAAATTTTACAGCAAAAACGGATAGAAAATTCAATTTCAGAAAATTATGAAAGCTGATTGAATCGTAACATTTCAAGAAGTTCACTAGCATTTTACGCACCTGGGGAATATTTCAGAAATGATCTAATGTTAACAATCGAAATCTATTGCTACATCTAAACTTGTTCAGAGAAAGTGGATTCTGGATATACTGAAGCGGGACCAGAACAGGTCGAACCTACTATTGGATAGAATGGAGCAAATATTGTCAGGCTTCAAGTGACGGAAATTCGCATTAGTCGAACTCGCCGTTGAAACCGTTCGCTATGCTTAATATAAAAAATAGTAGTAGTTTCCATCATGGAAAAGCCCTTGATTTACACGATTCACCGAAAAAAAATCACCATCATATCTGTTTGGCAATAAATATGAAGCAAATTTAACAAATCTATAATAAACAGTATTATGAATTCTTTACAAAAGTACAAAACATATTTTTATGTTTACAGGGTGTTCCAAAATTCGACCGATAAACTTCTAGGGATGATCGCACACATCAAGACAAACAGATTTTCCAACAGAAAATGGGGCCGCAAACGCAAGGGTCGACCGCTGCTGGGGTCTCATTGCCAGTGAATTAAATAAAAGATAAGGGAATATAAGACAAAGTATGCAACTCGGGTTCATCGGAATACAAATTCACAATAGCACAACAACACAATTGCGCGGATAACAACATGCGAAACGTCCATAGCTTTGGCGGCAAGACCTTCGAACACTTACTTTATGTTACTTCGAAGGTTTGTTGTTGATATGGCGTCCTACTTACCATTGCATCTGCCACGTTCCGTACGAATTTCTGTGTTGTTATTCGTGCTATTGTGAATTTGTATTCTGATGAACCTGAGTTGCATATTTTGTCTCATATTCCCTTATCTTTTATTTAATTCACTGGCAATGAGACCCCCGTAGCGGTCGACCCTTGCGTTTGCGGCCCCATTTTCTATTGGAAAAGTTGTTTGTCTCGACATGCACAATTACCCCTAGAAGTTTGTCGGTCGAATTTTGGAACACACTGTATTTTCAAAAATTAAAACAATTTTTTTTCAAAAATGCAAATAATATATATGTCATTAATGCAAAAGTTTCTGTAACTTAAACCTTGCAGACATTTACAAGTGTGGAACAACGACAAACACTTTGTATTTGTCTGATCAGGGCACTTTGAATTTTCTTCCGGACTTGTTGGACTGCGAAAAACCAAAATCATGCCATACAAACACCGTGCAAATGGAGGATTGAGTTCACTGCTCGAAACAGCACGTTGGATTCAGTCATGGTTTCACACACGACATGTTTTTCAATAAATACATCTGAAAATCAGCTTCGAATAAATTAATTATCACTTGTTCAATAATTATTGAATATATATTATTATATTGTCGCATTATGATACGACAGCAGCAATGGACTAAGTTACACTTTGCACACTGACGAACTGCAAAAATATATTAAACTTTGCATTGCATTCGAAGCCTCATCCACCGAGCTTCTCTCTAGTTAGGAACCAAGAATATTATTTCTTTCAGTCAGAAGACACACATATTGCTAAGCTTGCACAATTTACAAAGAAATTCGAAATGCACGAAGAGCACAATACAGTATTTACAAAAAAGTGATATAAACAGCAGTTCGAAAACAAGTTACGATTGCCTTTGTACAAAAATAAACAATGATTTGCTTTCATTTCACAAATTGAGACAAAATTTGAATGCAAAATTCCACTTAAACACAAAAATAGAATTAAACAAGGAGCCTTCATAACTTGTACATTTCTGAAAATTCACACCCTACACTGTACAGGGATGCACATTCGCAATTTTGAATGTGAAATCAATGAAATTCCAGTTAAACACAGAAATAGAATTAAACAAGGAGCCTTCATAACTTGTACATTTTTGAAAATTCCCACCCTACACTGCACATTCGCAATCTTTAATAATTTTAGTTTATAAGATCCATTTTTGTGAAGGTAGATGGTTTACACAGATGATTTTGATATTAGTACGCGAATAAATTAATTTTTAAAATTTGATTCAATCTATTAATCAGCTATTTTTTAAAGGATCTTTCTTGCGCATATTGAATAGCATCACTGCTATTGAAAAATAAATTGTGCAGAGTAGGGCTAAAATAATCGCACAGTTGAAATAATATAAGAATAATAAGATAATAATTGAAAAATATGCAGTTGATACGACATATTTGCATCAAAAGAAAGTTTTAATGTATATGGCGACACATATAGCGACAAACAATAAAACGGAAACCCTACGGATTTTAACAGTTTAGTACCCCATACTGCGCATTAACTGTTGTTTTTATAACAGAAATTCTAAGATGTGCATCGGATTTGAATTCACAAATAAGACGGCTTTGACGCCATAACTGTGCCCCGCGTTTCTAAGCAAGCAGAAGGCCACTTTTCCGGAATTGAAAGGAATGCAAAAGTACTTTTATATATGTTTTACGAAAGTAGATGGTTTATGCGTGTGATTCTCATATCTACACATGGTCAGCAGTTGATTCTAGTGTGAATCGGTGCGTACGAATAGAAATCTTCGAATATCTACCTGCTAATAAGTGACACGAGAATGTTTGATCGTAGCCTTCAGAAACGCTTGACGCATGCATCGTCCATGTAATAAAAACTTTGTGATGTTGGCTGACTTGCGCGTGAAATTACACAGCACAGCGTTTTCCTTAGGGATCGCCACCGTTCAGCGGATTATAGAAAATATGCGCAAAACCAAATGCAATCCTTATAAATTATTTCTACAGGATATGCATATGGAAAATGTAAATTTGTCACAAAAGCACTCCGACATGTAAATCTACACCAAGTTGAATCGTAGGAAGATAAAATAAAATTGCGTCCAATATCCCGACGCATAGATGAATCTTTTTTCATACAAATAAATTTAATTTTTAAAATAATATATAATAATGTTTTCCTAAATTCTCCACACTCATTTATAATGATTTACGTGAATGCTCTTTGAAAATAAAAGAACTGCGCAGTGTAGGGGTAAAACAAATGGTACGTTTCGGTTATTTCCACAGCAGCCAACATGTGCGCCAACACACAGCCACCTTACACCGAAGCAGATGTGCATTATTTCCCCTTCAACTATCTTATAACCGAAGAGAAAGGGTCGAAATCTAGAAGTCGGTGCAAACGGCGCCAAGCAGCTGAAACTAATGCAAGCGGCCGAGGTCTCGCTCTGGCTACCTTTTAAGAGTGCGTACCGACTTCAAGATTTCGACCGAAAAAGTGAAACTCTGAAAGAAATGTCGAGTCTTTTTCGATGCGTAAGGCTACTTGGCACAATTACGTCCATCTTGGCGGCTCACAGAAACGCAGCAGCTTGCATGCAGAATTCAGATATTACTCCAATGTTCGTAATACAAAATGATCCAATTTCCATCGCGAAATGCACTCGTTCTCGACGTGCGATCCGTGTCCTATTTACAATCACAGAGAAGTTCCTTTTTGACTAGTTGTATCCTGCAGGATGTTCACCGTCGCCCTGCGGGGGAAGAAAAAGAAAACAATCAGAATCACTTGCGAAGAACGTAAACAGCACAGTGAAAATTCCGATTAAATGTCACTGGTTTAATCGTCGGTTTCGGTAATCATCTAAAATAATTTAATGCGTCATTTTAGAACATTGCCACTCTTATATCGAAGTTTATACCGATCGTTTTGCGAAACTGAATATACCATGTGTACATTGTTCACTTTGAAAAGATATTATTTTCATTTTCGCCCCAGGCCAGCAGTGAGATCACGTGACTGTACACGTGCATTCAAAAGTTTTCCGTCATCCGTCTAATCCGTTACGTTCACAACCTTGGTCCGAACGGGGACGGTTAATTCAAGTTCTGCTGCACTTCTACTAGTAATGTGTCAAATTCGTTCCTTTCGTGGAGTCGGATCCACGGATTCGGTCCGCGGTTGTGGATCCGGATCCGCGGATTCGTTCCGAGTCCGAAACGTAAATGGATTTATTGCCCATAATTACTGTAATAATCTTTATTATTGAACTAGTATTTTAATATTATTATGAATCATAATTAATAACATTTTAATTAGATAATTAGTTATATTGATATTAATTCATGAATCCGAATTCGCGGATTCGTTCTTTTTGATCGGAATCGGATCCGTCGTTCCTTCTGAGGAGCCGGATCTGCGTATTCGTTCCGAGTTCGAAACGTTAATGGATTTATTGCCCATAATTATTTTAATAGACTTTATTATTGAACTTGTATTTTAATATTATTATGAATCATAATTAATAACATTATAATTTTAATTAGATAATTAATTATATTGATATTAATTCATGAATCCGAATCCGCAAATTCGTTCCTTTTGATCGGAATCGATTCGTTCGTTCCTTCTGAGGAGCCGGATCCGCGTATTCGTTCCGGAGAGAAGGACACATCACTAACTACTACGTGTCAGTGGCTCAGCGAAGGTAGTTGGCGCTCAGGTCCGGATTAAACGCAGCGGCGTAGCGACAAGGGGAGTAGAGATACCTGGTCACATTCAGGACTATTTAACCCTCTGACTACCAAGAGTTCTCAAAATCTGAGTACAGTTGCATGCGGAGGTTTGCTTACTAATTGATGTGTGGAATGGATTCGTCCGCCCCGTTCCCCCTTTTCTCCTCACTGCGGGGAGGGTGAGAGATATGAATCTCTAAATCGCGCTATTGTCCACTTAACTGGCCATTGCCTGCAGAGAGTGATTTATTTTTGTGTTAAGAGCAAACTTAATTATATCAAATTCCAATCACAAACGGGCAGCTTAGCTAGCTTTGATATTAATTTATTTATCAACTCTGTTCTTACTAGTCTTAAAGTTAGGAATTTGTTTTTCTTTTACATGAACGCATGAATTTTATAACCGGAAAAATTATTTTATGCGGCGTACAATCAGTGGTGTAGTCGCAAATAAAGCAGTGCCGGACGTTCTGAAAGATGCCGGAACCTGCGTGACAAAAATCGCACTGTTTTAAGGACGTTTTCAAAATTTCACGTCATCTGCAATCCATTTGTTTGCTTAAGAGCAAAGCATGATGAATATATTGCTGCTAAAACTGGAAGTTGGATGCGTACAAAAGTTACATCAATTTTTCCCAGATATTTTCACCGTCGCTCATTCATCACGGTCGAATGAAGGGATATTTCCGATAATTCAGATCTGCGTGAAATACAAGGCGTGGCCAGCAAGTAGGTTGAATGGTGAAATAAGTCTTGCATAGAGTAGGCCTCACACGGAAACTGCGAACCTCCTAACAAACGGTATAAACATAATAATAGAGCAAATAGTCGTAAAAATAGACACAATTGCCAATACGATTTAAAAGAAGACAGAGAAAATAACAGCGAGGGTGTGATTTTCCCGCCCTCCAGAGGTACCGCCTCTTCATATTCGATTTTTAACACACTAATGTTTTGTCTCCACGGCGGCCCCCTCAGACTGGCGTCCGGGGCATCTCCCCCCTCACCCCCCGTCACTACGCCACTTTTGATTCGACTTCGTTTTTCGAAAATAAGTGAGATATTATTTAACAAAGAATAGCTAACCAACAGGAAAAACACACACAAATAGACAAGATTAAAACAGCAATATAATCAAACATAAGAAAAGAATCCGGCAGAGGACTTTTTCAAGGTTCACCGCCTGCTGGGATTCGAAGGAAAAGGAAAAACTATTTTCAGAACCTGCAAATTATGCCTTTTGAACAAAAAGCATAATTCTGCTTTTTCTACTACTCTGCTATTTGTTCAAA
>BGPR01002932.1:84567-95114 GCA_013235015.1 Araneus ventricosus
AAACTATCGACTGGAATTATTGATACTTTCAGAACTATCGATAGTTTCGAAACTATCGACTGAAACTATCGATAGCTTCGAAACTATCGACTGGAAGTACCCTTATCGATAGTATCACCGGGGAGAAAACAATCGACTGGAAGTACCCTTATCGATAGTATCACCGGGAAGAAACCTATCGACATTCAAGGAGCGCTAAGCCCTACCTGGATGAGCGCCGTCTGGCTGGGAGGGCTGATGGTCCAGATGGAGGTGGAGTTGTTGCTGAGCTCGACGAGCACGGTGTCGTCCTTGTCGTAGCTGGTGAGGAAGCTGGTGGTGGAGGGCTCGGCGAGCTGTGCGACCGCCTTCTCCAGGTCCTTCCACTGGTCGGCCGTGAAGGGGTGGATCTGGTGCTGCAGGGCGGTGGTGCGGAAGATGGGCTCGTAGCCGGTGATGGCCAGCTCCACGGTGCAGCTGACGGGGGTGTTGCTCCTGCCCACCGTGTTGCCGAGCGCGAAGAGCAGCAGCGGGAACCAGATGAAGAGGATGATGAAGAAGAGCAGGAAGCCGCCGACGCCGTACTTGATGAGCGCGGTGCGCTTGGCCCCCCGCGGCGTCGGATAGTCGGCCTCCGCGCGTCGCGTGCACTTGAGGACGAAGACGTTCGAGTAGATGTCCTCCATCTTGAGCCAGTTGCTCACGTTCATGCTCGTGTCGGTCCAGATCCAGTCCATCAGACTGCGGAGCTCGTAGAGGAAGGGGATGATCATGTACCTGCGGGGAATGCACTTGCGATGAGTTCGATAGTTAATTTAATGCGATCGCAATGAATATGATTCATCCTGTAAATAAACTGTATATAGTAGATCGTATAACAGCCTTAAAGTCTGTCAGGAGGCTGCTACTTATTGTAAATCACTCCTTGTCATTTTTCCCCTGTTGGTATCACACCCACCCAAACGGCAAAAAGGAGATCTTTATCTCCGGAGTCGGGGGCGTGTCGTACAGTAAAATAAAGTAAAGCTCCGGGACTGACGTATGAACGACGTGTGATCGAAATTCTGATACACAACTTTGATTTGTAAGAATTTATAATGCTACTAAGGCAAATTTCATTCAAAAGTATTAATTTTTAAAAGTTTTTTTAAGATAACACTACTTTATTGCTACACCTACGCAGCATGTAACACGTTAAGCGCCGAGCTTGTTTCGGCGTTCTTCTGCTCGGTCCACGATATCCGACTTCATCGACATCGAACAGACGAAAGAAGACGATTTCCTGTACACCGTCTTCTCATGGCACTCATTAATTTTTTTTTTGTAATAAGAAGGATTTACGGACATTCTTTTATGACCTCCAAATTATTCAAAATTTATTAATAGAATACATTTTTAAAAACTATATATCAGCAATCACCAGTGACTGACTCGGTCCCAACGGAGAGTATAGTGTCAGTCACAGGTGACTGAAGCGGTCCCAACGGAAAGCACACTGTCAGTCACCGGTGACTGACGCGGCCTGAACCAAAGGTATACTGTCAGTCACCTGTGACTGACGCGGCCTGAACGAAAGGTATACTGTCAGTCACCGGTGACTGACATGGCGCTTAACGTGTTAAAACAAGAATTAAACATTTATCATAAATGTGCGAGAAATCACACTGTTAGGTAGCGCGCAATTGAAGCGCCACCTACTGACCCGACATCTAATCAACCATTACCAACTGAGATCGGAATGAAAGCAGCCGCCCGCCTGAGCTGTGGCTCGTATTCGATCTGGTGATCAAAACACATCATCTGCCCTTGCAGAGTGTTAACCTGTGAACTATCTAAAATCCGCCCCTGCGGAACTATGGTAATTCTAATAACTATCCGCCCTTGCGGAATGATTATCTGTTATTCAACCGCTCCAGCGGTGAAGTAGTTGAAACGAAATTACCCAACTAGTGTTTTATTGTTTACTATATGTTGAGTGTCAAATAAAATTTATTTTTCTACTATCGACGACTTTTCTGTGACTAACACTCAACACACACCTTTATTGCATATCTTCAGTACTAATTATGCGTTTCTTACTTTGCACAATTTACGCACATGCAGACAGGTCTTTAGCCGGAAATGGCGGGGAAGAAAGAAGACGTTCACTGCGTGCTCTCCGGGAAAAGATTCTCCCTTAACAGGAATGGGGAAATAATGACCGAGGGAGAAAATTAGCGGAGTTCAGAAAGAGAGAGAATGACGTATAGGCAAACTTGGAGTTTACGGTACGCAATTGTTTCTCGCCAATTTCTCTTAGCGCAATTTCACGTGCCGTCGCCAAATACTGTTTTGGATGTGCAGTGCGCTTTTTATTGCTCTCCTGCGCATGCGTCACCTGAAAACGAGAGATTGAGCACGCAATGCCTGCGGCATTTCAAGCGTGTACCGGACAATTTTCATTAACTTAAAAAAAACATCAGGGGCTTCGCTTTCAGCATAGCAGGAAACTAATAGCTTCGCTTTTTCACTGAACGTTAGGAATCTAGGTTTTATAAAAAAATTCCGAAAACTAGAATTTCCGCACGCAATGCCTACGGCTTTTTAAGCGTGTACCGGGCAAATTTTTTTAACTTAAAAAAACATCAGCGGTTTCGCTTTTAGCATAGCGGAAGAACCGTATCTTCGTTTATTCATTGAGAAACGAAACACACAGAATAACATACACGGTACTGAACCGATATTCCATCCGAAAAACTCCAAACGAAGTTTTCCAATTCCAATCCAAGAATTCCAATCGAAACGTGGCGCAATATAGCCTGATAAGCAAAACACCGATGAAAAGATCAATTTGTGCGCATGCGCGCTTGTCACTCGTTAAAAACATCTAGACGCCTCCAAAACAAATGTTCTCTCATCGCCGTTCTTGGCGGCAAAGATTTGGAGATCCTAAGAAGAACGAAGTAATTGGGTACCGTCAACTCCAGGTTAACCCGACGTTATAACCGAAACTTTGCGTCGTATTAACGAAGTGCTTTATCATTACAATGGTTACGAATGAATCGGGACTGTGATGAAAAGACGTATAAATGAGAAACGTATAAACGGTGCTCTGCTGCACATAAATCGATTCCAAAACTTTCAAATTCGAACGTCTTTCAGCTCTATTCCTGCAAAATAAAATGTTGTTATTCTCTTAATGCACGCTTACTTTTATTACACTGGTTGACCTCGAAGCAGCTTCAACATTACTAAACTCTAAAAGGTGGCGAAAAAGGTTTCGGAAAGGAGAATTTGATTTCATTTTTACTTTAGAGCAATAAGAAATCAAATACAGTAGAGTCTCCCTACAACGAAGTCTCTCGACAGCGAATTTCCCCCTATAACGAAATTTTTAATCGGAATGTTAAATAACATTCAATATATTCTCCATATAACGAAGTGGTTGTCTCCCAATAACGAATTTTTTCAGACCTTTATCTTTTCGATTTTTGTCATTTTTGAAGAAAGTTGATCATTTCCGTGCAACCAATTCGCTCGCACGTGCCTGTTTCTGGAACCACTCACTCTTAAAATATGAAAATTTTTCTCAAAATTTTACACCACGAAATGCAAAGCAATGTAAAATAACGGAATTTTTCAAGTAAAATAAACGTAAGTACACACTAGTACATATTATTCTCTAAATTGGTGAATTTTCTTCACTTTTGAGCATTTTGTTTATACAATAAAAATTAGTCATTACAGTAATATAAATCATAATTACAGTGGAGTCTCTCTATAACGAAATCGCTTGGTTCCGGTTGAAAAATTCGCTATAAAGAAAATTTCGTTATACGGAGATAATTTATAATATATATTACTTCATTTTTAATTGAAAATCATAATTAAATACATTTGAACTTATCGCATCTATTGAAAAGTTTGGAACATTTACTTAAATAACTGCAAAAATCTCTAATCTCCGTATAACGAAATTTTCTTTATAGCGAATTTTTCAACTGGAACCAAGCGATTTCGTTATAGGGAGACTCCACTGTAATTATGATTTTCAATTAAAAATGAAGTAATATATATTATAAATTTGTTAAAATTATACTAATTTTTATTGTATACATAAAATGCTCAAAAGTGAAGACAATTCACCAATTTAGAGAATGATATGTACTAGTATGTATTTAGGTTTATTTTACATTGCCTTGCATTTCGTGATGTAAAATTTTCACATTTTAAGAGTGAGTGGTTCCAGAAACAGGCACGTGTGAGCGAAATGGTTGCACAGAAACGATCAACTTTCTTCAAAAATGACAAAAATCGAAAAGATAAACCTCTGAAAAAATTCGTTATAGGGAGACAACCACTTTGTTATATGGAGAATATTTTGAATGTTATTTAACATTCGGATTAAAAATTTCGTTATAGGGAGAAATTCGCTGTAGAGAGACTTCGTTGTAGGGAGACTGTACTCTAAATACATTTGAACTTATCGCACCTATTGAAAAGTTTGGAACATTTACTTAAATAACTGCAAAAATCTCTAATCTCCGTATAACGAAATTTTCTCTATAACGAATTTTTCAACTGGAACCAAGCGATTTCGTTATAGGGAGACTCCACTGTATTTAATTTAGTGCTCAACTTTTTAATTCAGAAATACAACATCTATTCTTCAAGGTGTTCCGAAATTCGACCGACACACTTAAAGGGTTATCGCACACATCAAGACAAACAGCTTTCGCAATCAAACATGGGGTCGCAAACGCAAGGGTGGACCGTTACGGGGGTCTGAATGGCAGTGTATTAAATAAAAGAAAAGAGAATATGAGACAAAGTATGCAACTCAAATTCACAATAGCACAACAACACAATTGCGCGGATAACAACATGCGAAACGTCCACAGCTTTGGCGTCAAGTGCTTTCAACACTTACTTTATGTTACTTCGAAGGTTTGTTGTTGATATGGCGTCCTAGGGACCGACCACAAATGATGTCACGCTTGGAGGGGGGGGTTCGTGAAATTGTGACAGTTTGTGACAAGGGAGAGGGAGGGGGTAACAAGAAGTGTGACATCACACATTTTGGTTAAAATAAAAACATTTAAAATCAGAAGATTAAATTTTGAAGTTATTTTAAAATGACCAGAATTTGGGGGCATTTCTTTAATCGGGGCTAAAACAACTTTAATGTGATTTTTTTTCTAACTTACATTCCTTTCTTTTCGAAAAATGCATATTCAGGGTAGGTTCTGAGAATATGGTAGCTACAGAAATTCTCCACCATTAGAAGAAAACCTCCCCCTGTCACACCCTTGAAATGTCCAACAAAAGACACGTCGCCCCACCTGGGTGAGTGGTAGAACTGGTAGTGGCACAAACAGGTAGATCTTATTGAGAAGTTTTTTTTTTTCAAATTTAATCTGTTTAAGAGTATTTTGTGTTCATAAAGTAAAGATAAGATTTAAAGCAAAATATATCAAATTCCAAAATACTACTGTTTTCAGTTGTTCTTTTATATTAATATTTAATTACTAATGTATATTAATTAGGTTTTTTGTTGTAAACCTTAATCTTATTTCATACAAAATAAGTACATATATAATCATTATTATTGCTATGCTCACAAATGTCATTAAAACACATGGTTAAAGCTTAAAAATAAAATTTGATATATGATCTATAACGTAGTGTTTTGTTGCTGGACTGCACGTATATGTTTATGTAATATAGTGAGACATGTCACAAGGGGGGGGGATGGTAAAATGTGACACTTTGTGCCAAATTCGCGCACGGGGGGTCAAAAATATTGAGAAAAAGTGTGACATCATTTATGCACAGCCCCCTACTTGCCATTGTATCTGTCATGTTTCGCACGAATTTCGGTGTTGTTATTCGTGCAATTGTGAATTTGTATTCCGATGAACCTAAGTTTCATACTTTGTCTTATATTCCCTTATCTTTTATTTAATTCACTGGCAAATGAGACCCCCGTAACGGTCGACCCTTGCGTTTGCGACCCCATGTTTGATCTCAAAAGCTGTTTGTCTTCATGTGTGCGATCACCCCTAGAAGTGTGTCGGTGGAATTTCGGAACATCCTGCATAATCTTTTTTTCCTATTCCTGCGGAAAAGGCACCTCACATGGCAGACAAGTTTGAGACATTATTTCGATCTTAGAAATACTCATCAGTTAATTAGATTTATGGAAGAAGATATGTTTTGAAAGAAAGCACGGGGGAGGAGGAGGCAATTAATCAGGTAGAAAAACATTCGATTGCATTGATTCGTCCACTTTAAATTCTGAAGTAAGCCATCGTTTACGCGAATTGCGAAGACGCTTAGAGAGAAACTGAGCGATTGAGACTACTGACCCTTTGAAAAGGAACAGGTTGGCGTAGTTGTACTTCTTGCAGAAGAAATTTCCCAAGATGCGCGTGGGGTATCCGGATCGGATCTGATAGGCGGAGAGCAGCAGGTACAGACACTTGATGAAGTACCACATTTTGGGCGGCAGGTGTGGTGACGTCACGAAGTCCCTTCGGAAAAAAAAGAAAGACAACACACAATTAAGAAGCAGTCAAAATTCACAACGAAATCTTCCACGATTTACTACAAGAGATTCTAAGGTTACAAGAGATTATTAATCCCTTAAGTCTCGCGCCCGTCATATTGAAGTGCATCGCATTTTAAGGCTTATAAACTAAAATTTAATCATTCATTGGCTTTATAATTTCACACAAAAACGACATAGAATCCATCGGCATCTCAAGTATTCTATGCCTTCTGAGACGAATGAAAACGACAGCCCCCTTCCGAAGCAGGAGGGGTCGCCTTATTTGATAGCGAAAAAAAACGAGACTTAAAAAGGGTTAAACAAATTAAAGAGCATAAAATTATTCTTAAGTCCGACCATTTAATGTTCACCACATCCATTTTAGTGATAAAATTCATTCCAGACAAAATTGAATTTTCGAATGACAAAGAAATTTTCATTGTTATTCTATTAACGAATTCAAAATTATCCATCTTGTCGGCATCCATTAAACATTCCCAATTCCCACGTGTTCTGGCGACAGCACAAACAAAAGTCCAACTGGCTTTCTGGATCAACTAATGGCAACAGAAGGATCCGATTAAGCGGATGTAGCGTAAAGCCCACATCAACCCCCTTTCCTACGGCCCTTCTTTCCACGAGTTTCGTCCGCGGTTCGCGTTATTCCCCGTCGTCGGAACAGGAAGAATGGATGTGGTTCGTGGTCTCGTAAGTGCATCTGTTGTTCCCGCGGTATGGCGGTAAACAGCCCGCACGTCAAAGGAGGCGGAGTGGCCAGACGGCATCGGTGCATTCCTTCACTCCAGCGCTGCCGAGATATGCGGCAAGCCACTGTTCGGCATTCCACCGACAACAGTCCACAAGTACGAACCTCGATCGACTCAGGTTGGCAAGCCACTGTTCGGAATTCCACCGACCACAGTCCACAAGTACGAACCTCGATCGACTCGAGATTTGGCAAGGCACTGTTCGGAATTCCACCGATCACAGTCCACAAGTACGAACATCGATCGACTCGAGGGTTGCCAAGCCACACGCCGTGGGAACAAGGCTTCAGACGACAACGTTCTGCGACCTGAAATGAATATTGCCACGCTCAAAAGTGTGTAGTGAGGTCACCGGATTTCGATTATCGCGGACTGTATTCAACCGACGTAAAAATGTACAAGACCAAGTCATACAGATTTACACCCGAATTCTGATATTATAGATAAAAATAAATGGCTAGAACTCTGCAAAGTTAACATCTGCGAAAATTGTCTCTTTCATGGAATTGACTATTACAGGCAGTCTCGTGGCATTCCTATGGGTAGTTGTTTTTCCAGTGCATTGGCTAATGCTTTTCTTCACACCTTCGAAAGAGAACTTATTACAGATAAGCTTATTTTTGGTTTTCGCAATATTGATGACTTAATTGTATTTAATTTTAATGACTTCGATTCTTTAGTTAATAGCTATCCGAAAGAACTCAGATTAAGCAAAACCAATAGTAAAACTAATAAAAGTTATTATTTGGATTTGGTAATTGAAATTTCAGATTCAGAAGTTTTGGTTGGTGTTTATGATAAAAGAAATGACTCTAATTTCAGGGTCCTCATCGTATTCCACTTTAAAAAGTTACATAAAAGGTATTAACATTTTGTCACCAGGGCCAGTGGCGTTTTATACCCCCATCCTATTTTGCCTTAAAAATTGAATAAGCACAGTAAAGTCCTGACTCTGAGATGAATTAACTGCGGAGTGGTCTCCAAACTTTCGCATTACTTCTCAAAAGGTGCTGTCTCCCCCCTTGGATAAGTTCGAACCATTGAACCTGCAGAATCAATGACTACTGAAAATATTTAGGTAAAGAATCAAATTCACAGATGCGTTCCGATTTAAATGCGTACCAATTTCTACTCTGCTGGCTCAAGGACAAAGTCGCATAATCCTCCGCGTCACATTGCTACTGCTACGCAATGCTGCATGGAGAATGGAAGAAAAAAGCACAACAGGATCAATAAATATCGTGCACAGTCAACCCTTTAGATTTGGCCCCAAAATTTTATACGGACCTACATTCATGATCGACAAAACTGTGTACCTAATTTTATCCATCTAGCACTCAGTGTTTGAGTTATAGCGTTCACATGACTGCACAGACAGACTTCGTTGAGGATTTTGTCCGAAATGAGAAACCGATTATGTGTAAGACCACATACCAAATTTCATCCGTAGCTCTCATAGTTTTCGAGTTATCGTTTCACGACAGACAGACATAATTCCCAAATTGTGTTTTTTTTTCGGACTAGGGGAGAAACGTGGAGATTCGTCAAAATCTCGAGTTCTCGAGCGAATTTTTGACGATTACAATATTTCTCTGTATACTTGGTATGCGAGAAAGTAAAAAAAGAATATTAAATGCATAAATAACGAAGAGATTATTACTTTCTCGTATACGAAGTATACAAGAGAAACATTGTAATCGCAAAAAACGGACTCGGAGATTTTGACGAATTAGACGTTGCACTCCCGAGTCCGAAAAAAACTAAATTAGGGTGTCTGTCGTTTGTGAACACGATAACTGAAACTATTAGAGCTAATGCGGGATGAAATTTTTGTATGTAGCTCAAACATAATTTGTAGGTTTTCTAAAATTTTGATCAAAATCACAGTCGAAGTTGCTCTGTATGTCGCGAGTCATGTGAACCTACAACTCAACATCTTGTGTAGCTAGATGGATAAAATTTGGTACAAGAAAGTTCATGGCTGTCCGAATTAGTCCGTATAAAATTTTGGGCCAAACTTCCACAAGGTGCTGTCTGTCCCTGGTCTGTTAATTTACCATGAAACCAATCTGCTATCTCCACGCATGCGTGAAGCACATCTGTGTGTTCCTCCGAAATGGGGGATGTCTGTGATCTTAGAGACGGCGTGATATAGATGCGTTTTAACCGGTTGCGTATCTTTGACAATTCTCACCTGATATTTTTCAATCACTCAATGAAAAACCTATAGCTCATTGGATTCTGGATAACAGAGCTGTTCAATTTTTTTACCACCGCAGGGGTAGGGGTAACGCAGACCTTTTAGGAAATGTACGAAAGTTTAGGGAGAATACTCCCAGTCAGCTATGATTTTTTCAATACTATTAATTCCCTCTCCTCTTGGGTTCCAGCCCATTCTCTCACCATTGATTGCCCAGTTCAGCGATTATCACGAAGACAGAGCTCTGTATTGAGGAAGTACATACACATTCTGGGATTTGTACCAATTATTACAGTCATCTCATGTATGTGGTATTCTTCATTCTGCCGGCCATCACAAGGAGGGTATGTTTCGACTTCTTTCCACTTTGTATTTCCGTTTCAAGTATAAGAGACTCTGTCGGAAATGAAACATAGACAGAAACCTTTAACGCCCTAGTAGCACAGAAGATATTCTGACAAGTTGCTCGAATATTCACCAAATTGTATAACATTGAACAACATCACATATTTGTTATCATTCATAGATCGTTTCCCGCTGAGATGCTAATCTTTGCATAGCTAATTTGCGCTTGGACGAAGGTTCAGTGCGACAAGGACCTGAACGCTGATTTCACTTATCAGTTTAGCGAACTTTCTAGAGATTATATCACTCCTCAATATGATCACTTCACTGTTGAAAGTATAAAAAGGCAAGCCTCTTTCAGCAAGGGTCAGTTGGAATGATCAGCAAGCAGTGTGAGCTAACAAGAAACCTCCTGAACGCTGCGTTGAGATTATTGGTAGTCCTCTATTTGTGAATTTTTACTGATTCTTAAGTGTAATAGTTTCTTTGCTTGGATAATCTGTAAAATAAAACTTTTATTTTTGTAATCCCGTCTTATTGACTGTGATTCACTACGATTTTGTCCAATATAATATCGATGTACAATATCGAGAAAACAATGATGTGATACCTTGGGGCGTCGGAAATTTTTGTCATTGCAAGTCCAGTTGGCCAGTTCAGAAGGATGGGGGGGGGGGGGGGCAAGGATGCTTAGATGTTCCCAGATGCAGTTTTGAGGAAGCGCCAT
>BGPR01002932.1:95634-109127 GCA_013235015.1 Araneus ventricosus
TGCTACGTATTGCTAATGGTTACGGTCGAATCGGACTGTGATGAAAGACGGCAAATGAGAAACGGTGCTCTGCTGCACATAAATCGATTCCAAAACTTTCAAATTGAACAGTCTTCTGGCTCCTGCAAAATAAAATGTTGTTATTCTCTAATGCACGCTTACTTTTATTACAGCACTGGCTTGAATTCCTCAAGCAGCTTCAACATTACCAAACTCTAAAAGGTGTATGAAAAAAAGGTTTTGAAAGGAGGACTTGATTTCATTTTACTTTTAGTTGCGAAATCAAATACAGTAGAGTCTCCCCTACAACGAAGTCTCGACAGCAGAATTTCCCCTATAACGAAATTTTAATCGGAATGTTAAATAACATTCATATATTCTCCATATAACTAGAAGTTTGTCTCCCCAATAACGAAATTTTGTCAGATCCTTATCTTTTTCGATTTCTTTTGTCATTTTAAGAAAGTTGATCATTTCCGTGCATCCTCTGCTGCTGCAAACATGTTTCCTGAACCATCTTCACTCTTAATATGAAAATTCTTCTTGCAATTTACACCTACTGAAAATGAAAGCAACGTAAAATAACGGATTTTCATAAAATAACGTAAGATTACCCATAGGTTATTTATGCTATTCAAATGCGAATCTTCTTCACTTTTAGTATACTTGTTTTATCACAATAAAAAGTAGTCATTAAAGTAATATAAATCATAATTACAGTGGAGTCTCTATAACGAAATCTCTGGTTCCGCTGTTGAGAAAATTGCCATAAAGAAAATTTCGCTATATGGAAGATAATTAATATATTTTGAGACATTTTTGAATTGAGAAAATCATAATTAAATACACTGAAACCTATCGCACTCATTGAAAAGTTTGGAACATTTACTTCTAAATAACTAAAATCTCAATCTCCGTATAACGAAATTTCATAAAGGAATTCTTCAACTGGAACCAAGGATTTCAGTCAGGGAGACTCCATCATTATGATTTCAACTGGGAAAATGAAGTAATATATTATAAATTTGTTGTAAAATTATACAATTTTATTGTATACATAAAATGTCAAAAGTGAAGACAATCACTCCTACCAAGTTTAGAATGATATGTACCTAGTATGTATTTAGGTTTATTTTACATTGCCTTGCATTTCTCGTGGGATGTAAAATTTTCACATTTTAAGAGTGAGTGGTTCCAGAAACAGGCACGTGAGCGAAATGGTGTACAGAAACGATCAACTTTCTTCAAAATGACAACCGAAAAGATGTAAACTCTGAAAATTGCTGTAAGGGAGACAAACCACTTTGTTATATGGAGAATATTTTTAATGTTATTAACATTCGGATTAAAAATTTCGTATAGGAGAAATTCGCTGTAGAGAGACTTGTTAGGGAGACTGTACTCAATACATTTGAACTTATCGACCTTTGAAAAGTTTGGAACATTTACTTAAATAACTGCATAATTCTCGTATAACGAAATTTTCTATAACGAATTTTCAACTGGAACCAAGCGATTGTCTATAGAGACATTCCAATTGCTTTAATTATGCCCTATCTTTAATTCAGAAATACAACATCTTCTTCAAGGGTTCCGAAATTGACATCGACACACTTAAAGGCTTTAATGCACAATCAAGACAAACAGCTTTCGCAATCAAACATGGGGTCGCAAAGCAGTAGACCGTTACGGGGGTCTGAAATGGCAGTGTATTAAATAAAAGAAAAGAGAATATAGACAAAAGTAGCAACTCAAATCTGGCAGCACAACATAACTGTGCGGATACAAATACAGTGAAACGTCCACAGTTTGCGTCGGCAAGCTTCAACACCTTACTTTATGTTACTCAGTGTTGTTGATATATGTCCTAGGGACCGACCAAATGATGTCACGTGGAGGGGGTTCGAAAATTTGACAGTTTCTGTGACAAGGGAGGGGAGGGTACAAGTAGTGGACATCCTATTAGTTAAAATAAAACATTTAAAATCAGAAGATTAAATTTTAGATTTTAAAATGACCAGAATTTGGGGCATTTCTTTAATCGGGGCTAAAACAACTTTAAGTGGATTTTTTTCTAACTTACGATTCTTTCGTAGAAATGTATATCTAGGGTAGTGGTCTGAAGAATATAGCTACAGAACTCCACCATTAGAAGAAAACCTCCCTGTCACACCCTTTGAAATGTCCAAGCAAAAGACACGTCGCTCCCCTGTTGAGTGGTAGAACTGGTAGTACAAACAGGTAGATCTTATTGAGAAGTTTTCAAATTTAATCTGTTTGAAAAGTATTTTAGGTTCATAAAGTAAAGATAAGATTTAAAGCAAAATATATCAAATTCAAAATACTATACGTTTTCAGTTCGTTTTTTTATATTAATATTTAATTACTAATGTATATTAATTCAGTTTTGTTTAGTAAACCTTAATCTTTTATTTAGTGACATATATAATCAATTATTGCTATGCTCTACACAAACTACATAAAACACATGTTAAAGCTTAAAAATAAAATTTGATATAGATCTATTATAACGTAGTGTTCTTATTGCTGCAGTACTGTTTACGTAGATAAATGTACTTGTAACAAATAAATAAAAATATTGAGAAAAGTGTGATCACTATCTTATGCACAGCCCCCTCTCTTACACATTAGCTGTCATGTTTCGCACGAATTTCGGTGTTGTTATTCGTGCAATTGTGAATTTGTATTCCGATGAACCTAAGTTTTATAATTTTTCTTATATCTCTTATCTTTATTTAATTCACTGAAATGAGACCTGCAACGGTCGACTTGCGTTTGAGACCCCATGTTTGATCTCAAAAGCTGTTTGTCTTCATGTGTGCGATCAGAAGTGTGTGTGGGAATTTCGGAACATCCTGCATAATTTTTCCTGACTCTTGGAAAAGGCACCTCACATCAGACAAGTTTGGGAGACATTATTTCGATCTTTGAAATACCACAGTTATGATTTATGGAAGAAGATATGTTTTGAAGCACGGGGGGAGGAGGCAACAACTAGGTAGAAAAACATTCGATTACGATCGTCCACTTTAAATTCTGTAAGTAAGCATCTTATGAATTGACGGAAGCTAGAGAGAAACTGAGCGATGAGACCACACTTTGAAAAGGGAAAAGGTTATGTAGTTGTACTTCTTGCAGAAGAAATTTCCCAAGATGTGGCGTGTATCGATCATCTGATAGGCGGAGAGATATACAGACACTTGAGAAGTACCACATTTTGGGCAGGTGTGGTGTGACGTCACGAAGTCCTTCAGGAAAAAAGAAAGACAACAAAATTAAGAAGCAGTCAAAAATTCACAACGAAATTCAATCGATTTGAGATTCAAGAGTTGCAAGAGATTATTAATCCTAACTGCATGCCCGTCATAATAGGCATCGATTTTAAGGTTATAAACCAAATTTAATCATTCATTGGCTTTATAATAACATACAAAAACGACAGAGAATCCATCAAGTACGAGTATTCTATGCCTCTGAGACGAATGAAAGAACACAGCCCCTTCCGAAGCAGGGTCGCTCATTTGATAGCGAAAAAAAAGAGACTTAAAAAGGGTTAAAAAAATTAAAGAGCATAAAATTATTCTAAGTCCACCATTTAATGTTCACCACATCCATTTTAGTGATAAAAATTCATTCCAGACAAAATTGGAATTTTCGAAACAAAGAAATTTCATTGTTATTCTTAACGAATTCAAAATTATCCATCTTTGGCGTATCAAACATTCTACCTCCACGTGTTCGGCGACACAGACAAACAAAAGTCCAACTTGGATCAACTAATGGCAACAGAAGACCATTAAGCGGATGTAAGTAAAGCCCACATCAACCCCTTCCCAGGCCCTTCTTTCCACGGAGCTTCGTCCGGTGGTCTGCGTTATTCCCGTCGTCGGACAAAAGAATGACGTGTCTGTGGTCTCGTAAGTGCATCTGTTGTCTCTGCATGGCGGTAAAAACAGCCGCACGTCCCAAGGAGTAAGGAGGGCCAGACGGCGCATCGGTGTATTCTCTTCACTCATGCGCTGAGATATGCGGCAAAGCACTGTTCGGCACCTCCACCGACAACAGTCCACAAGTACGCCGCCACTGATTGCAAGCTGGCGTTACCGTCAACTCCCCACCGACCACAGACAAGTACGGGAACCTTGATCGACTCGAGGTTTGGCAGCCACTGTTCGGAATTCCACCGACCACAAAGCGTCCAAAGTCGAACTCGACTTCGAGATTTGGCAAGGCAATCTGTTCGGAATTCCACCCGATCACAGTCCGCGGTACGGAACATCGATCGACTCGAGGGCTGGCGCTTGCCACGCGTGGGAACAAGGCTTCAGGACGACAACGTTCTGCGACCTGAAATGAATATTGCCACGCTCAAAAGTGCAGTGTAGTGAGGTCACCGGATTCTGAATTATCGCGGACTGTATTCAACTGACGTAAAATGTGTAAGAACCAAGTCTACAGATTTCATTTAACCCGATATAGATAAAAAATAAAATGGCTAGAACTCTGCAAGTTAAACATCTGCGAAAATTGTCTCTTTCATGGAACTACTATACATAGCCCCGTGGTACTCCTATGGGTAGTTGTTTTCCAGTGCATTGGCACATAATGCTTTTCTTCACATTCGAAAGAGAATCATTGCTGATGCTTATTTTGGTTTCGCAATATTGATGACTTAATTGTATTTAATTTTAATGACTCTGATTCTTTTAGTTATAGCCATCCGAAAGAACTCAGATTACAAAACCTAATAGTGTAAAACCAATAAAAGTTATGATTGTAATTGAAATTTCAGATTCAGAAGTTTCCGGTTATGATAAAAGAAATGACTCTAATTTCAGGGTTCCTACTGTCGTATTCAATTTTAAAAGTTACATAAAAGGATTAACATTTTGTCAGGCCAGTGGCGTTTTATACCCCTATTTGTTAAAATTGAATAAGGTGGTCCTGACTCTTGGCGCTTCCTAAAACTGCATCTGGACATCTAAGCATCCTTGCCCCCCCCCCCCCATCGCTACGAACGGCCAAATCGTGGCTGCATGACAAAATCGACGCCCCAGGTATCACATACATTGTTGCCTCGATATTGTAAGATATTATATTGTGACAAAATCGTATGGAATGCAGTCCAATAAGACGGATGCTAAAAAATAAAGTTTCATTTTACAGGCTCAAGCAAAGAAACGTATTACATACAGAACTCGTAAAATTCACAAATAGAGACTACCAATAATCTCAACGCAGCGTTCAGAGGTTTCTTGTTAGCTCACCAGCTCGCTTGCAGATCAAAATCCAACTGACTCTTCTTCGCTTGAGAGCTTGCCTTTATACTTTTCAACAGGAAGTGACGTAATCTCTAGAAAGTTCCTGAAACCAGTAGAAATAGGTGGAAAGTTCGAGGTCCTTCTAGAGAATTCCTTTTGTCGCCAACTTTGCCCCAAGTCGCCAAATTTATTGCCAAGTCACCAAAATGGACACCAAATTTATCGCCAAGTCTGTCGCCAAAATTAGCATCTCAGGGAAACGACTTTATAGCTTTGTAACAATATGATATTGTTCAATGTTATACAATTTGTGAATATTGTACAATATTGTAGAATATCTTCGTGCTACTGGGGCGTTAAAGGTTTCGTCTATGTTTCATTCGAACGAGCCTTATACTTGAAACGGAAATACAAAGTGGAAAGAAGTCGAAACATACCTCGCAGTGATGGCCGGCAGAATGAAGAATATCCACATGTGCACTACGAAGACTGTAATAATTTGGAAAATCAGCTTGCCCAGGATGTACTTCCTCAAATACAGAGCTCTGTCGGTGACGATAATCGCGAACTGGGCAATCAACATGATGAGGAATGGTATTGGAACCTGGAAGAGGAGAGGGAATTAATTTGGCATTCATAAAAACCAGCGGGAGTATTCTCCCCTAAACTTTCTCGTACATTTCCCCAAAAAGGTGCCGTTACCCCTACCCCCGCGTGGCTAAAAAAATTCGAACCTACTGTTATCCAGAATCCAATGACTATCAGAAGGTTTTTCATTAGAGTGATTGAAAAATATCTAGGTAAAGAATTCAAAGAGATGCGTACCGGTTAAAACGCATCTATCGAGATTTCACTCTTGCCGTCTCAAGGACAAACAGACGTAATTCCCCCCATTCGGGAGAACACACGATTGCTTCTGTACGCATGCGCGTGGAGATAGCGGATTGGTTTCAATGGTAAATTATACAGACCGACAGACAGTCAACCCTTTGCCGGATTTGGCCCAAAATTTTATACGGACCTACATTCATGACGACAGAACTGTGTACCAAATTTTATCCATCTAGCTACACAAGTGTTTGAGTTATAGCGTTCACATGACCGCGGACATACAGACAAACTTCCCGTTGACGGATTTTGTCCAAAATTTAATAGAAACCTACAAATTATGTTTAAAGACTACATACAAAATTTCATCCCCGTAGCTCTAATAGTTTTCGAGTTATCGTGTTCACAAACAGACAGACATAATTCCCAAATTGTGTTTTTTCGGACTCGGGGAGGTCTGAAACGTGGAGATTCGTCAAAATCTCGAGTCGAATTTTTTGACGATTACAATACTTTCTCTTTGTATACTTCGTATACGAGAAAGTAATAATCTCTTCGTTATTTATGCATTTAACATTCTTTTTTACTTTCTCGTATACTAAGTATACAGAGAGAAAGTATTGTAATCGTCAAAAAATTCGACTCGAGAACTCGAGATTTTGACGAATCTCCACGTTTCAGACCTCCCCGAGTCCGAAAAAACACAATTTGGGAATTATGTCTGTCTGTTTGTGAACACGATAACTCGAAAACTATTAGAGCTACGGGGATGAAATTTGGTATGTGGTCTTTACACATAATTTGTAGGTTTCTATCAAATTTCGGACAAAATCCGTCAACGGGAAGTCTGTCTGTATGTCCGCAGTCATGTGAACGCTATAACTCAAACACTTGAGTAGCTAGATGGATAAAATTTGGTACACAGTTTTGTCGTCATGAATGTAGGTCCGTATAAAATTTTGGGCCAAATCCTGCAAAGGGTTGACTGTGCACGATATTTATTGACTCCTGCTTGGTGCTTTTTTCATTCCATTCTCCATGCGCATGCGTACTGGTAGCAATCTGTGCACGCGGGAGGATTATGCGACTTTGTCCTTGAGCCAGCAAGAGTAGAAATTGGTACGCATTTAAATCGGAACGCATCTATGAATTTGATTCTTTACCTAAATATTTTCTGATAGTCATTGGATTCTGGGTTACAATAGGTTCGAATTTTCTTATCCAAGCGGGGGGAGGGGAAACAGCACCTTTTTTGAGAAGTATACGAGAAAGTTTAGGGGAGACCACTCCCGCTGGTTACAGTTAATTCATCTTCAGTTCACCACTTGCTTCCCTCAGTAGAGGAACATTATTAGGTGATATACATGATGCAAAGTGAAAAGAAACGATAAAAAATGGGTTAATCTGGAACTTTGTTTCTTTTAGGATCGCCAACTCTTTGCCGCCAAGAACGGAGATGAGAGAAGATTTGTTTTGGTTGCGCAATGAAGTTTTTAACGAGTGACATTCGCGGAAACTAATATTTTCATCGGTGTTTTGCACATCACGCTATATTGCGCCTCGTTTCGATTGGACTGTTTTGTTCATCTCTTCGATGTGATTGGTCGATTCATTCGAATTTCAATAAAACTTCGTTTGGAATTCTTCAGTTTATCTACATTATAATTTGAATAAAGGATGCTTACTGTTATTTAGACATTTACTCCTTAAACCACAGTGTAGGATTATGTATTTATTAGAATACTCAATTATATATACTCAAATTTAATTATTTTAAGAGTAGGCCTTGAATTTATGGCTTTATATAAAATAATTTATTTTATCTTTGAAGTGGCAGTTCTCATGCCAGTGCTCTTGCTAGAACATTTTTTTTTTGCCTTCCTTAGCTCTAAAGCTCGATTTTTCTTTTTAATTAAAAAAATGTATTCTGTGAATGAAAAAAACACTAACAAATTTAACCATCAAATTACAGCATTGAAGAAACTGTCTCAAATTCTCCATAGAACTTAAAAATAATGACTTCAATTGATTTAAATCCAATTCTGCTTTCAGAACTTTCTCTTCCTTAGACCTGAAAAGATTTTCAACATGTTTCGAAACAGTGAAGATTTCTTTTGACACATAAACTAAACTGTTTCCATCCCTTCTAAATTCTTTCACCTTTGCTAGCTATTTCTTATAGAAATTGAGTATCATTTTTTTGCTTTCATGGATGAAATAAGTTTTTTTTAATAACTTAAAAATTTATTTAACAATATGCATAATTTAAGAAAAAGCCATTGAGAAATTAATTAGGAAGACAAAAATTAGCAATTTTTTAGAAGACCTTTCATCAATTAACTTCGAGCATATCAAATGCAGTTTAATTTGTTAGAATTCCCTTTGAAAAAAATATACTCGCATTACATTACCAATAAAAATATCATTAAAAATCTTGAATAAGTGTATAATTAATTAATTGAATTCAAACTTCCCTAACACAGTTTGCTATTTTCATTTGGAATCCATTTATCTCTCCCGATCCTATGCAGCCACTGTTTTCTTCCCTCTGCATTACGCTTACCTACAGGTAAGCGATATAATTTGAAGCCCGATTTCGCGTTGTTCGAACACCCGACAGCGCAACAAGTGGGCATCTTCAAATTTTAAAGTATCTATTAAACGATATACGAGGCATGTCCGGAAAGTAAGTACTGTTTTGGAAAAACTCGCATAAAAAATGTTTTTTTCAAAACAAAATTTATTTTTACATGAAAGAGCATTTCGTAAACTATTTTTCTACATAGTTACTACCATTGTTCGGATATTTGTCATAGCGAGAAACCAACTTGTCTCTACCCTCTTCAAAGAAAGATGCCGCCAGTGAAGACAGCCACTGCTGAACACCGTTTTCTGCGTCGTCATCGCTGTCAAAGCGCCTACCTCTAAAATCACGCTTCAAGTTCAAGAACAAACCCAAGTTTTATCACCGGTCACAATTTTGTTTAGGAATTCATTGCCTTCTTCACACCATCGGGTACAAAATTTCAAAGCACTGCCATCGTCTTGTGGACATCCGTAAGCATTTTCGGAACCCAACGGGAACACAATTTTCGATAATTTAAGCGATTTGTGACAATTTCATGCAAAACAGTTTTTGAAATTTGTGGAAACTCATCAAAAAGCATTCTTGTTGTGAACCGTCTGTTTTCAAGAATTTTCTCATTCACTTTTGCAACCAAACCATCATTGACAACAGAAGGTCGCCCACTCCGTGCTTCGTCATGAACATTGGTGCGTCCATCATTAAAGTGTCGAACCCACTTTCTAACCATCCCATCAGTCATTACATTTTCACCATAAATCTCTACAAGTTGACGATGAATTTCAGCTGTCTTGACTTTCTTTGCGTTCAAAAACCGTATTACAGAACGCACTTCACAGTCGTCTTAAACATTTTGAACGCTCATTAACACCTGTAAACACAACATAATCCGGCTGCAATGGCGTCAGTGGACAGACAATGAACCAAAGACACGTGTGCACATGCGCGGAACTGCGACACCAGCGCTACGGTGGCGGTAGAACTAAACGGTACTTACTTTCCGGACACTCCTCGTAAATACAAAAGCGAAAATGGAAAAAGTAGATACAGTGTATAATGTTAAAAGCGAGATACATACATTCAAGCGAAGCCCCAAAATGGCGGCTGTTTACCCATGTGACTGGCAACGTCCAATCACAATCGGAAGCGGCACGAAGTCGATGGGGAAAAGAATGTCGCTACTGAAGAGACGTACTCAGGGCTTTAGTCCATACAAGAAAAGCATTCACCACACCCGAATTTCAATGTACCTTATGCATGTGACGTCGCATCCTCCGACACGTGACCTGCCGGTGGCAGCCACTGGTCAGTCTTAAACAGCTGACTCCGAACTGCTTTTATTTCTGAGTCACTTATAGGCCGATCGTTTTGTTTATTCCTCCACAGCTGTTTTTCTATACTCTCGAACCCAAAAGGTGCTTCTTTGAGCACAAGAAAGATAGGAGCAGCAAAAACATATTTCCACTATGTAAAGTACAATAGAGTCTCCCTACAGCGAATTTCTCCCTATAACGAAATCTTTAATCGGAATGTTAAATAACATTCAAAATATTCTCCATATAACGAAGTGGTTGTCTCCCTATAACGAATTTTTTCAGACCTTTATCTTTTCGATTTTTGAAGAAAGTTGCTAATTTCTGCGCAAACAAATCGCTCACAGGTGCCTGTTTCTGGAACCACTCGCATTGTTCATTCCAGCGATAACACATAACAATAGAATGCTATGTGAAGGGTTATGCAGTTGTGGGGACCTGGGTTTCTACAGAGGGAGCAACATTTTTAAGGGCCAAGATTCCAAGAATCGGGGTGGAGTGGGGATGGAAACAGCAAATGGATGTGACAATACGCATTTTATGTTTATCCGTACTAGTACATATTATTCTCTAAATTGGTGAATTGTCTTCACTATTGAGTGTTTTATTTATACAATAAAAATTAGTATAATTTTAACAAATTTATAATAAATATTACTTCATGTTTAATTGAAAGTCATAATTAAATATTTTTGAACTTATCGCACATACTAAAAGGTTTGTAACATTTACTTAAATAACTGCAAAAATCTCTAATCTCCGTATAACGAAATTTTCTCTATAGCGAATTTTTCAACTGCAACCGAGCGATTTCGTTATAGGGAGATTCCACTGTATTTTATTTAACTTCCGGGGAATCACTTTAGCGCAGAACATATTATGTTGGCCCTCATGTGTTTGATTAAAGGCTGAACAGGGCCCGATTACGAGCTCTAGGGGGCCCTCCTCCCCCTTCTCCTACATCTAAAATCAAATATTTTACATTGATTGTAATTTAATCTCTATATAAGCAGTTTCAAGTTGAAAATTTTGACAGACCGAAACACCAAACGTTCAACGGAGTTGGTTTCAGTAAATCGCGCGTAAAAATACCCAAAATTAAAATTTAAAGGCAATTTCATGCAAAATACTAAAATAAAAAAATTATAAAACTTTTTTAACACAATCTAAATACTATTTAATCACAGGATCGAACATTTTTTTTTAAAAAAATTTTATAAAGCAGCAATATTTTTTAGAATCATAAAACAACAAAAATATGAAACTTGCAGAGGGTAATTAATTAGGAATATTGTAAGAATAATGTTCGATAATTTACCGTACTTCATTTTAATTTGAATAAGTTCGAGTGTACGGCTTTTATAAATTAATTGAAAGCACAAAATTAAGTTACAGTTAAGCACTGTTTATACGCCCTTCAATGTACTGACGTAACACGGTGTATAGTTGAAAAGACGGACCATCGAAATTTTAATAAACAACTTTGATCATTACAAATTTAATGCTTCTAATGCAAATTCATTTACAAATATTAATTTTAAAGTCCTTTAAGATAGTTCTAGTGTAATACTACTTAGTATGGAAACCAATAATTAAATTTTAAAATGAAACATTTATCATAAAAGTGAAAAAAAACCATACTTTCATTGCATATCTTTGAGTGCTCATTATACATTTCTTATACGATTTACGTGCATGCAGGTTAAAATTTAATTAAAAATATCTTTAGCCGTCGTCTGACGTGCGGATTGTCCGTGAGTATTAAGTAGGGGAGACCGGGGCAAGTTTGGTATAGGGGCAAGTTTACACGAGGCTTATATTTCACATACCATTGGTCGGGGGCCACTACATGCCGTTTCAGAAGTGTCGCGGCCTCCATTAATACTCACGCAAGTTTGGAGTCAGTCTTGAAAGTGGATCGTCAAGTGGACAACTTTTTCTGATTTTTTTACCATTTCAGTAAATTTTTACCCTTACTTATTGGCTTTAATAGAGCTCGTACTATTTGAATATTATAACTTATCATGGATTACCCTCTTAGGTTGTTCTTTTGTGGTTATTTTAAGCTATTTAGTTGATTATTTTTATTATGAATAAAGCTTATATGCCGAGTTATAACAAAAAAATGGTGATGGGGCAGGTTTACACAGTGTGTAAACTAGCCCCAATGCCATTTTTTTCTGTTATAACTGGCACAAGTGGCACCTGCATTACATAGTCATTCCCAACACCTGAAGATGCGATGCCATTTCAAAAAGCAGACCAAGGAAAAGAAGTAACGGAGGTAGGAAAAAAAAGGCAAACATCAATTCTTACAGATACACCTGTAAAAAATGCTTTAAAAATATATAAGAAGAAATCAATAAAGAGGAAATTAGCCTCAGCCCATCATACTATGTCTCACTCAGTTAGATCCACTAGAACACGTTATAATAATTTTATAAAAATAAATGATGGGCTCATGAGGACTGTATTACCATTGGCAATTCAAAATATTTTGTTTATATAAATTGTCTGAGTGATTTTGAAAACTATTAGGATTCACCGTAATTGTTTATAATCTATTATGTACTTTTTCAAATAAACTAGGTTTATTTCTATTAAATTTGTTGTATTTTAATCACTGTAAGCCTTCTATTTAATCATTTTTGGTGGTATGTAAACGTGCCCCGGTCATGGGGCAAGTTTACATAGGTGACATCATGGTAAAGAAAATGGTTTAATTACAAAAATATAGTAATTTAAAGTATTTAAAAATTTGTCTTACATGCCTTAAAGTCTAACTAATTAATTGGTAATGAAAATGAAAGAAATACTTTAAAGCCTTAAAACAGAAAAATAAAAGTTTAAAAAGTGTGTAAACCTGCCCCGGTCTCCCCTACAGCACTATGAATCTAATAAAGTTCATTGAATGTTTTTTCACTGGTCTTTTGACGGAAGAAATAAATTCGAAGTTTTTCAATGGAGTCCATTGTGTCTTCAAAGAAAGGTGGGATAACTTCATCATCATTATCTAAATTAGCACCAGACGAGTTGTCTTCTATTCATTCATCCATTGCGAATGATTTCGAGATCATGATATCTTTATCACAGTTCACGTACTAGAAAGGAGGAAATTTTCATATTTTAGAACGGGGGAA
The DNA here is from genome assembly GCA_013235015.1 of Araneus ventricosus. Taxonomy (NCBI): domain Eukaryota; kingdom Metazoa; phylum Arthropoda; class Arachnida; order Araneae; family Araneidae; genus Araneus; species Araneus ventricosus. The sequence goes on from BGPR01002932.1 coordinate 108,782, forward strand.
AAAGACGTTATAACCGAAGCTTTGCGTCGTATAAATGAAGCAGTTTATCATTAAAATGAATACGAATGAACGGGGACTTTGATGACGCGACGTATAAACGAGAAATGTTTAAACGGTGATTTACTCTACTTTGAAAGTACCGTAAAAAAACTCGGGGTCCCCCAAAGTGGAAGGGACATTTGCCTATTTGATAATCTGGCCCTGCTAAGAATGCAACATATTTAATTTCCAAAACGTGCAAAAGGAAACATCAGATTGCAGTTAAGAATGCAATATAATTAATTTCCAAAACGTGCAAAAGGAAACATCAGATTGCAGTTAAGAATGCAATATAATTAATTTCCAA
>BGPR01002932.1:141959-155326 GCA_013235015.1 Araneus ventricosus
TAGACCTAATGTGCGGATGCTGAGAAGGCCCTTATACACCTAATGTGTAGGGCCGGATTACCAAATAGGCTATGGGCCCGTAGCTTTAAGGGGTCCATTCATAAATTAATTCCCTTGCAGATCAGTGCGGTCCTTTTTTCACAGTTGGCTGACTGACTCGCAAGTCAAAGTCAACACCCTTTCAAATTTCATATCCGAGTGTTTAGAATGCTTTCCCCCCATTCTGTTTAAAATTACTTTCAAATTTGATTTTTAAATTCTTTCTATGTGCGATACTGAAACCAACTGTGATGAAAGTGACTCGCAATTAAGTTATATGTTATTAAAGTTTGTCGTAGTGTTTGTTACTCAAAAATTGCTTACACGGATATTATATTAAAATCAATAAAACATAATTTTTTGGGGTGGATTTGGAATGGAAAAGGGGAGGCTCGAATCTTGCACTGCCCAAGGGCCCTAAATAGCTTAGCCCTGGTGCCGAAAGACTTGAACCAAGAGCGATTTCCAAACGAAGTACAGGAAGTCGCTTCGATATTTGCTCAGGGAACCGGCGGCGACGGGTTGGGTCCTCGCCCAGAGGCAAGATGTGAACCGGCGGCATATTTACAAACCCTACCCTGATACACCAAAGACAGGAAATCGGACAATATTATTGGCTCGCTTCGCCGAGAGCCGGTGACGTCATTCTTTGCTCTCGCGCTTATCGTAGTCCTCTTTTCAAAATGATATATTTACTGAATGACTTCGGATACAAATTTAAACAGTATCCTAACATATATCTTTGCCTCGCATTTTTTGTTTGCTCTCTAACGAAACGAAACTTACCAGTAAACAAATCTTTCTTCTGTTGGACATGATTTTCTGCCCTTCTATTTGGTACTTGTATGAATTAATATTTGTCGAATAAACTCTCCACAGTAATATTCAAGAGAATTTGCTCAGACAAATCCAAGTTATTTGTGAGTAAAAATGACAAAGAATAATCGCTCGACTAAATAAAATTGCGACGTAGGTTCGTATCGTAGATCGAAATTCGCGAAGTCCAAGCAACGGAAACCTAAACTAATTCAAAGTCCGCATTCAATAACTTGTTTTGTTATGATTTCTGTGCGCCAAGTGCGAGAGCAAAGAATGACGTCACTGGCTCTCGGGGAAAGCGAGCCAATGATATTGTCCGATTTCCTGCCTTTGGTGTATCAGGGTAGGGTTTGTAAATATGCGAACCGGCGAGGAGGTGATCGTTTCCAGGCAATCCTTGATGCAGCCCGAACGAAGAGCGTCAGCAAAAGCTCCTGACCAATGCGTCGTCCTCATGACTGCATGGCTTGCACCCCCTACCATCTCCATACTCATACATAAGCTGCATTTTGCTCTTATAGGCATTGGAATATTGCTGCTGAAGGTCGTGTTCTGAGAAAAACGATGTTTCATCCACTCCAGAAAAACCCACTCTCGCCGCTTGCTTTTCCACCCCACATTGAATGGTGGAAGTTGTTTATGTTGGCGAGTCCAATCGGCCCTCACAGTTCTGGCCATCAGTTTAGTTACACCCTGCATATATAGTTTTATTCAAGTGAAACTTCTATAAGGTAGAAAATTGTACCTACTTACAAATAACACAGCATCAAAATCTGGATGATACAAAGTTGTACCACTCCTTTCCTTGGTCTATAACTCAATATTTAGTACGCGTAAAAATATGAAAAAAAAAAAAGATTTTTAGTTAAAACAGACGTACATTGAGAAAAAATGCAAATTGCGCTCTATTTAAGTAGAGACAAATCTGCTTCAATTCACTGTTTGTCACGTAAAATTAAATCAAAAGTGACCGTTCTCATGCACGCGAAGATAATTGATCGTACATGAATAATGAACTATTATATTTCAAAAATAGACCTATAGTTTCAGAAACAATTTTTTAATTTCTTTCTGATCTCAAAATACACGTTTATCTAAAACTGTAAAAAATTATTTAAAAAGAAATATTTGCAATCAAAGGATAAACATCACATTTTTTACAAAGGCAATCAACAACTTATAAGAAAAATTAAAACTGCCACCTTTAAAATAATTGAAAATAAAACTAAAAAACAGTTCGAAGTACAAACTTAAAGACAGACAAGAAGATCATAACACCATTCAACATAACAAGAGGAAATTAATTCTACGAGAATCGCTACGAAGAGTTATAACAATCACAAGAATAATTCCACTGAAAAGACAAACTAAATGATAGACAGAGTGAAAATTAGTATTCCTTAAACATCGATACAATCAAATTCAAGTCGATAGTATCGGGTTTTCGAAACTATCGTCTGAAGCAATCGATAGTATCGACTTTCTCAAAACTATCGATAGTTTTCTCCCGGACAATACTATCGACTGGAACTATCGATAGTTTCTAAATTATCGACTGGAAGAACACTTATCGATAGTATCGTCGGGGAGAAAACTATCGATGGTTGGACTATCGATGTTCAAGGAACACTAATGAAAATACCTATTAAGAAGATCATGGCATTCATAAAGTATGTATAACAGGTAGGAAATTCTACGAGAATCACTACGAAGATTCACAGAATAACGAGAAACATCTACGAGAAGAAAGAGTACAGGTTTTTCAGACGAAGAGATATCATTCCTTCAAGGCCGAGAAGTCAGAACTGTAGAGGATGCGGATTTCCGTAAAGCCAGTAATAAACATAAAAGAAAGCAAACGCAAAACAAAAGTGTTGGCGAGAGCAGAAGCGGTGGCTGATGACGATCTACGCAACACGGTCGACAAATGCCACTCAGACGTCCCCGGTACGCACGAAATGCCGAGAGATGCAGCCAGCAATGTTACGGGTCGATTCTGGTACCCCCGGTTGAGTTGGGAGACGTCACTTTTTCCGCACGTTAACAACGGGAATAGTGACGGCTCCCAACCCAACCAGAATAGACCCCTTAGTCTTATGGTTGGGAAGAGAGTTCTACAGGGGTAAGTATGGGAATGCCGAGGGAATGGAGCCATTGACCACCAACCTTGGCGACCGTTTTCGCGACAAAATGTAGGATCTCAAAAATACTAGAATTTTCTCGATATCTATATTAGGCGCCGAGATCCAGATTTGCCCAGATGATTCCATGTGACGTTACGGTCTGTCGGGGAGGAGTCTGGGTGGCATCCGCCGCGTCGAGCAGGTGCGTTGATTACATGCGTGGTGCGTGGAGGGCGCAGACGCCGACCGCCGGAAGCGCAGCAGGAAGGGGTATCTGGCGAGCAGCAGGGAGCTGAATCCGCTGTTCTGCAGGAACTCGGGCAGGTACTGCAGGGCGTCCACGGGCGCCCCCGCCGGGTAGGGCGGCGGGGAGAAGACCGGGTAGGACTCCTCCGTCGGCGTGCGCGCTCGCTGGTGAGATCCGCCCACGTTCAGCCTGGGCTCCATGTACGCGTCGAGCGACGGCGTGTAAAAAGCAGAGCCGGGGGAGGGCGCGCGCTTCTCCTCGGGCTCCGTGGTCTGCGGAGTGACGGCTTCCGAGAACATGGGGGTGGAGTAAGAACAGTAATCGGTGGCTAGACCCAGAGAACAGGCATAAGACATTAATGGAAGCATTGAATGTAAAGCAAACACAGGTAGGCGAAGAGGAAACTGCGGTCGATGGAGTCGATTCACCCTCATGCGATGAGCGCCAATTCAGATTGAGAATCCACTAAGTCTGCACAAAATGATAAAATAGGGTCATTCCATTGTGACTAACGTAACTTTTTAAACATTGAATATCTAAAGAGACGAAAAAATCAATTCAATTTCTTCTTTGTGGGTCAATGTTTTTCTTTCCAATACATTCCGGTTTAGGTTCAGGCCAAAAGAGGATATTAAATTCAGACCGTAAAGTCTTTTTCCTCTACAGAAAACCTATTCCACTTTTGAATCTGCATGAATGTCTGGCCTCTGATGAAGTCATTCACCAGATTCTTACTTCTTGTCGTTGTCTACTATTATTTTTTACCCTTCCACCTTTTTATTCCCCCTTTTTTTAATATTTGTATTTATTTTGTAACTTTTTAAAGATTTTAAGTTCATTATATTGTTTTAATACCTTCGATGAAATCTTTTTATTCTGAGTATTTTATACACTAGTCAGCATAACATAACATCCATGCAGAAATTATATAGTTAATAAATTGTTACGTTGAATGCAAAGTTAAAATTCAATTTAATTTGGCTAAACTGTTTTTAAAAAATAATTTCTGCATGGATGTTGAATGAAAAGGCAAGCGTATTACAAAACATAAGGATAAAAGCATCATCACAGATTATTTAAGAGTATTTTGTCATATTATAGCTTGTTAAAATCTTTAAAAAGTTACGTTAGTCACAATGGAATGACCCAATAAATTTCTTTTGCCATTTGAAATAGTTTCGTTTTGTTGATAATATAAAGCGAGCTATTGCGCTAGTGCTTCAATTATGATTTTTTGGGTCATTTGGTGCTCGTTGCCATTATTAGAAATAGGTGTCATCAAAATTATTGATGTTGTTTGCATTCATGATATTTTCTTCCATTTACTTATATTGTAAATTAATAATTATTGCAATTGTGACCAATGTGTTCGAAAAACTTACAGGCCCAAAGCAGTTTGAGGTTTTAAAAAATTCCCTTCCAATTTTTACACTCCATGCTTTCAATAGCTCAGCATTTATTTTAAAAATAAATCCAAAATGAAAACGCATTCTTTTACTAGAAACGTTTGCCTAAAATGCGAGCAATGGTAACAGGACGCAGTGGCATAGATGGCATACTCCGTTATGCAACTCTGACATGGCATGAATCGACTCCATTCTCGAGAGAACACACACAATTCACTTTTTACTACCATCTAAAGCAGCAGTTCCCGCCCTTTCGGTATTTGAAAATCATCTTGTATTTTTTGACTTGCATTCAGATTTCCAGGGAAGTTTTGAATTTTAATATCAAAATATCCTGTGTTATTTATATACATTTAGGAATTTTAAAAGTGTCATATTATTTTTGTATTAACAGCTCAAAATTTCGACTTCTTTTCATCTCCTTTACACCACCCTTACACACAGATAAGATATCACTTTTAATCTCCTCTTGTAAGATGTCAGTTTTAAAAATAATTGAAAAACGAAATAACAAGATGCAAGGGTCAAAGACATATAAAATAAACATATAACAAAAAATAAACTTACTACTGAAACCAAAAAAAAAAAAACTTATGTTACTACAAACATAAAATGTCATCCTTAAAAACCGTTAAACGTTTATAAAAGTATTTTGACATTAATTACTCGAAGTTCCAAGAAAACCGATATCAAGTATGAAGATATTGAGAATTACTGCAATAATATGCAAAGACGGGTTTGAGCAATGGGCATTATATATTAGCAGAAAAACTGGATTTTTCAGTGTATCTATCGCCTTTTTAAAAGAATCATGGCCCCATAAAACTTTCATGGCTTTATTTTTTAAAGCCATTCATTTTTTGTCTCTGATAACAATTGTCAAACTATCTGCATAATAATTTTGAAATAAATACCAAATGTTTTATCGAACCAATCAAAATATCATTGAAAAAACTCTTATTCTGAACAGATAAACTGATAATGCTTCCACATATCAGATATTTATTTTTATATCTAAAATCAAGGAACTTATAATATATCTTGCACAGAAATACGAAAATTTTGATGGTAAGTTTATCCACTATAAGTCTAATAAACTTTTTTTATGCTATGACATTTATCTAACAATTTTAAGAGCAGTCTTTTTATATGGATAATTGAAACTTTTCTCAACTATAAATCTCGAGAGTTTATGATGTGGGGCTAAACAGAAACTCATAACTTCCCTCAGCAAAGTCGAAATTCGTGACGTTTTTGTGACATCCGGAGGGGTTCCGATGCGGAAACGATACGCAATTTTCAACAGAATAAATACCGTTACGAAGCTGCAAAGTTGTTTCCCTGACATGCTAACTTTGGCGACCATTTTGGCGGGTTGGCGACAAAAGGAATCCTCTAGAAAAATCCTGAACTCTGGTCCTGTCTGTTCGGAGTAATTGTGGTGAATAAAGTATTTTTATTTCACGAAGGAGTTATCAAAACACTACTCACAGGTATCGGACTTGAACAGCAGTTGTATAAATTAACACGAGATTTCGCCAATAAGTTTCAATAACAGCACTTTCAATAGCGCTCAATATCTCAGTTCACCAGTTTCGATGCTGACCAAACTTCAATTGACTGTTCTTGGTTTGAGAGCTTGCTTTTATACCTTCTCAACAGGAAATCAATGTGTAGGAAGTGACGTAATATCTAGAAGGTAAATGACATTTCTGGCTCCCAGTAGAAACAGGGCCACAGTTCAGGATTTTTCTAGAAGATTCATTTTGTCGCTATGGTCGCCAAGGTTAGCATGTCAGGGAAATAACTTTACAGCTTCGTAACAATACTTCACTATTGTTTTCTATTTACGTGTTAGCTTGAAAAGAAATTACCTCCACTCTTGCAAAGAAATTCTGCAGCGAGTACCCGCGTCAGGGGACTAAACATTATAGGGCAGACGCGAGTGTAAAAATTAGAAAAATCTACTGGTCGAAACTAACAGGAGAAACGGCCCATCCTTTCCACACAAAAAAATGAATGACAGTTGCAAAATAAGTAAATGCATACAAATAATATAAAAGGTACTTCGACTAGTCCAAAATTCATTAAAAAAATTAAATAAAATCAGACATTGAAAGTTGGCTCCCAAATACTGAAAGGTTGAGAGCTACTGCACTCACATATCAAAAGATAGCCCTATATTCAATTCTTGAAGAAAAAAAAACAGTTAGTTCAAAACAACGCTGCAACATCAATGAAATAAAAAAATATATACTTCCATGCTCATTATAGTACACCAAACAGTTTAAACTCATCAAAAATGATTCATTCATACAATGGTACAGCCTCAAACACTGCAACTGACGAAATATTTGTTTATATCATACACAGTAAGTTCCACACAACAAGTACTAAAAGATACTGTATTCCACATTCAAATGCAGTGAAGCACCGTTTACGTGACTTTCCAGAGACTCACATACACAGGAATGGCACTAGAGTTTGCCCGATGGGGGGGGGGCACGACCTTCTGTACGGGGAGGACGAGTATAATGAAATTGGTCTCAAATTTTTCGCCAGATTATTATTTATCAACTACAATTGAATACCCCGTACAAAAATTTTCCCTGACGGGGGAGGACACAGCATCCCCGATGGGGGGCTCTCACCCCCCTGTCCCCCCCTCTGGCGCCACCCCTGCGCGTACAACGACGTATAAACGAAAAGACGTATCATCGAAGTTTTAATAAACAACTGTGATTATTAAAAATATAAAGTACTAATGCAATTTCATTTAAAAGAAATACAGTGGAGTCTCCCTATAACGAAATCGCTTGGCTACAATTGAAAAATTCGTTATGGAGAAAATTTCGTTATACGGAGATTAGATGCTTGCAGTTATTTAAGTAAATGTTCCAAACTTTTCGATAGGTGCGATAAGTTCAAATGTATTTAATTATGATTTTCAATTAAAAATGAAGTAATATATGTTATAAATTTGTTAAAATTATACTAATTTTTATTGTATAAATAAAATACTCAAAAGTGAAGAGAATTCACCAATTTAGAGAATAATATGTACTAGTATATACTTACGTTTATTTTACTTGAAAAATTCCGTTATTTTACATTGCTTTGCATTTCGTGATGTTAAATTTTCAGAAAAATTTTCACATTTTAAGAGTGAGTGGTTCCAGAAACAGGCACGTGTGAGCGAATTAGTTGCACAGAAACTATCAACTTTCTTCAAAAATCTAAAAGATAAACCTCTGAAAAAATTCGTTATAGGCAGACAACCACTTCGTTGTATGGAGAATATTTTGAATGTTATTTAATATTCCGATTAAAAATTTCGTTATAGGGAGAAATTCGTTGTAGGGAGACTCTACTGTAATCTTAAAGTTTCTTAAGATAGTACCAGTTTGTAACTACTAGTATTAAAAGCAATAATTACATTTTAAAATTAAACTTCTGTCATAAAATAGAGGAAAATCAAGCCTTTATTGCATATCTTGAGTAATAATTAAGATTATTATTGCAGATTACATACGGCAGGGAGGAACAGGGTTGCCACCTGCTCCCTTGTTTGAATCAGAGCGGCGATTAAACAACGTATGAATGAGAAATCTACAAACGGCGCTTCACTGCATTTATTTTGCAAGGAATATTTTAAGAATCAACAACAAATAAGCTTCACTAAATTGAAACCATAAAATCTGAAATAATTTTGAAAAGATTAGTAGTGAAAACGAGGCAAAACAATTATACAACACACATGGTTAAAAATGAAAGCTTTAGAGATGAAATTTACTTCAAAATAGGACACTGCAAAGAAATAAATCACATTAAGTTCAATCTAATGAGAAAATAATTAATTTACTATCAGCGAATTAATGAAAACACTTTAGAAGTTTTAATCTAGAAAAGCCAAATTCTATTAAAAATGAACATTTGATGATCATGAAAAGAATTTTTGAGACAAATGAAAAATAAGATTTATAAGAAAAGTAATTCAGGTTATAAAGTTTAGTAATATAGTATATACGATTTATACCTTTAAATAGTGAGAAATATTGTATAGAGGTAAAAATTATTTTAAATAGACTTTAACACAGCAAAATACAAAAATAACACAAAAAATACACATAGTACAACATATAAGGACAATAGAAAGACAACATTATAGGACGGCAGCATGTCAGATTTGCAGATAGTGTCAGTGTGATCCAGCCATCAGAAAGCCATTAGGGTCAAAACTCGAAATTTTTAATAAAAAATTTCAAAATTCCCGCTTATATATTTAAATAGCCCTCATTATACCTAAATATTCAAAACAAAACAAATAAACAGGTTGCCCATAAAGTACAGGGCGTTCCAAAATTAAGTGGCACATTTAAAAAGTTAGTAAAAAAACCCCCTGAAAAGGTTAGAACTACGTTTTTTTAAAATGGGAGAGCAAATAAAAAAAATTCAGATAGGTAACGCGGCGTTACGCCGTTCTAAATTTGCTACAGCGAGAAAATTCCGTACGCAATTTCTACCGATTTCTGATTTCCTCTTTTAGTTTTTCTTGGATATCTCAAAATATATTCAGTTTTCACACTACACGTGAGTTAACGAATTATAGAGCGTAAAATTCTCTACAAATACACGCTTTTATTTTTCTTCCAGATTTAATAGTTTCGCAGATAATGTTTCTCAAAAATGGAAGATGTCCAATAATTTACGGCCACATAGATCACCGTAACGGCGTGTTTCCTATCTGAAAAAAAAAGAAAGAAAACCCCCTTTCTGAAATGCACTCTCATTTTTTTTTAAAAAAAAAACGTACTTCTAACATTTTTAGGTTTTTTTAAAATTCATTTTTGAAATGCTCCACTTAGTTTTCGGATACCCTCTATGTTGTTCACAAGTTTGAAAGGGAGTCGTACAGAAACAAATCATTTTCGCGATGAAACTTGGGGTTGGAAACGCAAAGGAGGAAATGCGCTATAAAGGGGGGTCTCTTCGCGCTATGGGGGGGGGGGGGCTCTTTGCCTGTGAAATGAGACCAGATGAAACGTACAGCACAGATTGAATGGTATACAAAGGACAGGTAAACATCCGTTGCTCTTGTTTACACAGCACTTATTGACGCAAGCCTATGAACTAAAAAAATCTTATTTTCTCTTAATGTACGTGTGTCTGCTCTGTAATATTCGTAACGAATAAAAATATATAATTGTAGAATTATTAAAATATTTTAAAGAAAGAAATTAATTAGATAAAAAAATCGTTTGGTCATAAAAGGAATTAATTTTAAAATATCGTTTGGTCATAAAAGGAATTAATTTTAAAATATCGTTTGGCAGAAAAAGAAATTTAAAAAAATATCGTTTGGCATAATTCTTTTCTAAAGGTTATAAAAATAGTGTGACAACGATATATTTTGTCTTTTTGCTACCGTTGCCTAGCAACGGAAAAGAATAATAAATTGAAGATGGAATTCGATGCAAGTCAGTCAGTGATGTAACGTTTGTGATGTAAGTGTGTGTGTTTGTTTCACATGTTTGTGCTGTGGAAGACGTCCAATAAACATATTATTTTTGATAAAGAAGGCTCCATGATTCTTCATATTATGCTGAAATACATCACAGCTCTTTTTTTAAAAAAGTTTCGAAAAAAGTACACGTTCGAACCACCACCTTCCGCCCACACACATTTTGACTTCGAGTTTGACATGCACGCTCTGGGGCAGCGGTTTCCAACCTGTTTGGGTGCGCGGACCACCTGTTGTGCCAAAAATATTTTGAGACCCACTCACTAAATATACAAGTGAAAAAAATGCAAATGCATAGAATACATTTATAAATATATTATAAGCACGCATATAGCAATAAAGATTACTCTGAAAGGATTTAAAAAATACAAGCTGATCCTACGCAGAGCATCTGCGCTCCGTTTTGCGCACACCTTGCACTTTCGTCCAAATTGGCGCATTTTGGCTCCTGATGCTTCAGCTCGCCAACAATACAGCGCGCGTCCACTATCGCCAAAAAAGAAATTGAGCCAAGCTGGCGATTCGGCGCTTCCTAGAAAATTCGCCAAGACAAAAAAAAAGTGCCAAGTGGCGTGCGTATAACGGAATAGTACCTAATATACGATGCTCAAAATAGTAAGCTCCTAGGTGTTCACCTCAATTTGTGAGTTTAACACGTGACTTAAATTATTTTAATATGGATCTGAAAGTTCATTGGCTCGCCTTAGCCAATCTGCTTCATTTCTAATTGATGCCTATGAAGTTATGCCTAACATGGCTACCGGTTTTGTTTTGTAAACAAACCGATCGTTGCCATCGGCAAAAGAAACTGACCTCTTTTCCGTGACAAGTTCGTTAGCGTTTTATATATAGACATTGCTTATAAATTGATTGATTGACACCCTCACTGGCACAGCCTACACAGACGCGTGTCATGTCCAACATGGGCCAGTGCGGAAAATAGACGACTTCCTGCAAGCTCCCCGTAGAGGAGGAATATTGCTTATAAAGCAAAAAACGAGTGGCGACTCTTGAAGCCCCTCCGACTTCGGGGTCTATTCTGGTACTCCCAACCCAACCGGGGGTACCAGAATAGACCCGTTAGACTAGCGTTCCGTGGCCCATGGGTTGGGAATTGCTGCTCCAGAGTTTCGGAGTTCCAAATCTGCACCGACTTCCATGCACTTCAAAGAATACAGACACATGTCTAAAAGAATGTGTTAATTCTCAGACAAAAGCCAAAGCACACAGTCATTAGTCACACTCGAGAAACCGCATGCCTAGTGATATACCTCTCAGGCGAACTGTCAGCATTTCGAAATAAACATTTAACGCAAAAACTTCTGGACATCCCTTCAGGGAGAGGCAGCCTAAACGAAAGGAATGCAATATTGAAAGATGTAACTACTGTGGAATCTCCCTATAACGAAATCGCTTGGTTCCAGTTGAAAAATTCGCTGTAGAGAAAATTTCGTTATACGGAGATTAGAGATTTACAAACCTTTTAGTATGTGCGATAAGTTCAAAAACATTTAATTATGACTTTCAATTAAAAATGAAGTATTATTTATTATAAATTTGTTAAAATTATACCTATTTTTATTGTATAAACAAAATGCTCAAAAGTGAAGACAATTCACCAATTTAGAGAATAATATGTACTATTACGGATAAACGTAAAATGCGTATTGTCACATCCGTTTGCTGTATCCACCCCGATTCTTGGAATCTTGACCCGTAGAAATGTTGCTCCCTCTGTAGAAACCCACGTCCCCACAACTGCATTACCCTTCACATAGCATTCTATTGTTATGGCTGGAATGAACAATGCGAGTGGTTCCAGAAACAGGCACGTGTGAGCGATTTGTTTGCGCAGAAATTAGCAACTTTCTTCAAAAATGACAAAAATCGAAAAGATAAATTCGTTATAGGGAGACAACCACTTCGTTATATGGAGAATATTTTGAATGTTATTTAACATTCCGATTATAAATTTCGTTATAGGAAGAAATTCGCTGTAGGGAGACTTCGTTGTAGGGAGACTCTACTGTATTTCTCCCTAACTACTAATGTGTTCAAAAAGTATCGGGATAAATGCCATTAAAAACAGCATTTTTATTCATAGGTCAACACTCCTTTCTCCCACTTCAAGACAATCGCCCCCGAACACACACCACAGTGCACTCCAGCCCGTATTTTTTCACAATCCTGTCCATAGACACCTCACGGAAAGAATTGTGAAGGAGAGTTGGAACCCTAAGTCCGTTAACCCTAACCCTGTTACTCCAGTGTACCTTTTCTCAAAATTTGTTACAGATGCATGTTTGAAATTTTTTATACAGGTAAAGTACACCTTTATCATTATACTGAAAAGGGGCCGTCCACAAATGATGTCACGCTTGGAGGGGGGCTCGTGAAATTGTGACAAGGGGGAAGGGAGGGGGTAACAAGAAGTGTGACATCACACATTTTGGTTTAAATAAAAACATTTAAAATCAGCAGATTAAATTTTGAAATTATCAGAATTTGAGGGTATTTTTTTAATCGGGGCTAAAACAACTTTCATGCGATTTTTTTTCACTTCTTTCTTTTCGAAAAAGGCATTCGATGTAGGTTCTGAGAACATGGTAGCAGCAGAAATTCTTCACAATTAGAAGAAAACATACCTCTGCTAACAAATATCATTAAAACACATAGTTAAAGTTTAAAAATAAAATCTGAAATATGATCTATAACGTAGTGCTTTGTTTCTGAACTGCAAGTATATGTTTATGTAATATAGCGTGACATGTGACAAGGGGGGGGGGGGGGCAGTGGGTATGGTGAAGTGTCATACTGTGACAAACGGGAGAGGAGTCAAAAATATTGAAAAAAAAAATGTGACATCATTTATGGACAGTCCCAAGGAGCTTTTTTTAAAAAAAAAAACTGAAAACTTTATTTTCTGCAATTTTTTTGTACCAAAATAGGGTAAAATTTCACTATATCTAATTAAATATCTTGTAAATTTATAAAAAAATTAACCAAAAGCTCATTTCAGTATAATGAAGGTGTATAAAATTTCAAACATGTATCTATGTAGATTTTGAGAAAAGATACATCAAGTAGCAGGAGTTGGGTTAACGGACTTAGGGTTCCACTCCCTGTGAATTCCGTGCGGTGGCGAGGGGAGTAGGGGAGATCGCCTACTTTTCTAGAAAATTACATTTTCTTTCTTTTAGCTATTTAAAACC
>BGPR01002933.1:0-19252 GCA_013235015.1 Araneus ventricosus
GCATTAACCTTCGGATGGATGCATGTAGCTCTTTGGGCTATTTTGACCAGTGAAACGAAATTTCGTTTTGAAGGCCTCAGGATGAAATAATCTCTATTTTTTTGACCTAGCTCTTTTGTGAGAAAAAAATGGCATTGCTTGAAATTCTTTGTTTGACGGGGATCATTGAGTTTTGGATTCTTTATTCATTTCAGATGATTCAACGACTATGAACAAACAAACCGATAATTTGATTATATAAAAAAAAAGAAAGGGAGTTAAGGTTTACAGGAGAAGAAAATCTGTAATCAAATCTCATGATTAAATACATGTTTAAGGCAGTACTGTATTCAATCTAAAAGAGCCGAGGAGGGGAGGTCGAGTCTGTAAAATAATTTAGACCCCATTTCATCAAAATTACTGCCTTTAGAGCATAATCTACATGAATATGTTATAATTCCCCTGAGCTTATTAAATGCCATTTTTAAGAACCCCAGACGCACAGATAAAGAGGGATTATGATTTTGTGAAAGAAAATTTTTGTAATTGATCAAGTCCAGACATTATAACAATATTTATGCGAATGGAGCACCCACCATAATTCAATCTGGAAGAGAGACAGAGTTATCGTTTGATGAGGAGAGGTTGATTTAAATAATTTAAGCCCCCGTTTCATAAAAATTACTTGTCTAATAGCACAAATGTTCATATCAATATGAATCAGTACAAGACTATGAAACAGGCAACAAAATGTCATTTTAAAGAGACCCAGATGTAAATAATAAGAATAGGGATTTTGATTTTATTTACAACCCCTTTCGTAAAAGAAAATAAGTGAAAGTTATTGAATCTAGATACGATTATAAAAATATGTAGGAATAGAGCAGCCACCATTATTCAATCTGCGAGAGACCCAGAGTTATCGTTTGACGAGAAGAGTTGATTTAAATAATTTAAAAACATGCTTCCATTCCAGTACATATAAAGGGAAACATCCAAAGGACTGTGGAAAAAGATTGAAGAGTTGCCAGATCTTAGATTGTCATTTCAACATAAGGCAGAAAGGATTCCAATAGTTTTTCTTCTGACTTTTAAAGCACATACAAAAAGGAAGCATGCAAAGAACGCTAAAACATAAAAGAGATGCGAAATTTGGATTCACATCACGCCATTCCACGGAAAAGATTCTGAAAGTTCTTGTTTTTCTTATTTTTTCCTTTTTTCAAGCACATCCAAAGGGGAACATGCAAAGGACGATAAAAATAATAAATAGATGCCAGTGTTAGGAGCCACATCACTTCATTCCACGGAAAGGCTTATGACAGTTCTTAATTTTCTTTTTTTCCAGCAAATGAAACCTTAAGCATGCAAATGACAAGGAAAAATATTAAGACATGCAAATTTTAGGAGGCACTTCAGAGTATTCCACGGAAAGTATTCTGAAAGTTGTTATGGGGTTTTTTTTCCTCTTTTCCACGAAATCCAACGGCAAACATGCAAAGGACGGAGAAAATGATTAAAGAAATGCCAGTCTTTAGATTCTCTTTACATCGTACCACGGAAAGGCTTCTGACAGTTCTTATGTTTCTTCTTTTTTCTCTCTCTTTAACTGCACATCAAAACGGAAGCATGCAAAGGACGTCGAAAAACTTTAAACATGTGCCAGTTTTTAGATGTCTTTACATCGTACAAAGGAAAGGCTTCCTAAAATTCTAAAGTTTTTTTATTTCTCTTTTCCAGCACAACCAGCGAAAGGTCAAAATAATTAAAGATATTCCTGATTTTGAATCACACCACACCATTCTTCGGAGAGGTTTTTGAAAGGTCTCAAGTTTCTTTTTTTTTCTCTTTTCCTGAACATCCAACAGGAAGCGTACAAAGGACGATGATATTAATATATGGATACCAGTGTTAGGAACCACAAACCATGCCATTCCACGGAAAGGCTTCCGACAGTTCTTACGTTTCCTCTTTTTTTTCTTTTTTCCATCACATCCAAAGGAAAGAATGCAATGGACGTCGAACATAATAAATAGAAACCAGTGTTAGGAGCCACATCACGCTATTCCACGGAAAGGCTTTTGACAGTTCTTATGTTTCTTTTTTTTGTCTATTTAAAGCACAGCCAGCGTGAATCATGCCAAGAACGGTGAAAAAGTTGAAAGATATGCCCGATTTGGATCCACATCACGCCAATTCACGGAAAGGATTCTGAAACTTCTTGTGTTTCTTTTTTTTTTCTCTTTTCCACCACATCCAACAGGAAGCATACAAAGGACGATGATATTAATATATGGATGTCAGTGTTAAGGAGTCGCATCACAGCACTCCACGGAAAGAATTCTGAAGATTCTTATGCTTCTTTTTTGCCCGTTTAAAGCACGTACAATGGGAAACATGCAAAGGACGTTGAAAAGTATTAAAGAGATGCCAGACTTGGAGCCACATCACAACATTCCACGGAATGTCTACTAAAAATTCTTAACATCTTTTTTTTCTCTTCTCCAGCACATCCGATTTGAAACATGCAAAGAAAGTTGATCAAGTTTAAATAGATGACAGTTTTAGAAGCGACATCAAACCAAACCACTTAAAGGATTCTGAAAGTTCTTGTGTTTCTTTTTTTCTCTTTTCCACCACATCCATCGGGAAATATGCAAAGGACGGTGAAAATAATAAATGGATGCCAGTGTTAGGAGCCACATCTCGCGATTCCACGGAAAGGATTCTAAAAGTTCTTTTGCATCTTTTTTTTCTCTTTTCCATCACTTCCAACTGGTAACATGCAAAGGACGATGATAAAGATTAAACACATGCCAGATTTGGAAATACATCATACCATTCCACGGAAAGTCTTCTGAAAGTTCGTAAGTTTCTTATATTTTTTTTTCTTTATTCTATCCTTTCTGCCGTTAAACTTGCAAGGGACGGCTAAAAAGATTTAAGAGATGCCAGATTTTAGAGTGTCTTTACATCATATCATGGAAAGGATTCCTAAAGTTCTCAAATTGCTTCTTTTTTTTTCTTTTTTACAGCACATCGAAATTGAAGCATGCAAAGGATGTCTAAATAGATTAATGGTATGCCAGTTTCAGGACCCTTATCAAATCATTTATGGAAATGGTTCTGAATTCTCTTAAGTTTCTTATTTTTTTTCACTTTTCTAGCCCATTCAACGGGCAGCATGTAGCCGACGGTTAAGAGATCTGAAAGAGTGTCAGATTTATAGTTTGACCAGGGAAGATTGATATAAAAACTTTACCCCCCCCCCTTTCAGCAAGATTATTACTTGTACGATTTGAGAAGTCTTCAAATGAATATGAATCATTATATGACTATGAAATACGCAATGAAATGCCATTTTCAAGAGATTCAGATGTAACAATAAAGAAGTGAGGTTGTGGTTGGTTGGTTGGTTGTGTTGGGTTTTTTTGGCGCAAGAGCCATGAAGTTGACCATACTGCGCCAGAAAAATGAAGTGAGATTGTGATTTTGTCATAGAGAATATTTGTTAGTGATCAGATCCAGACATGATTTTAAAAATATGTATGCGAATGGAGCAGCTGCCTTAATTCTGTCTGCAACAGAGCCAGATTTATTTGACGGTGAGAGGTTGATGTCAATTTAAGCACTCTCTTGAGTTAGATTACAAATCTCAATGCAAAAAAATTCATATAAAAATTAAACTGTATAAGACTGTGAAACGGGCAATAAAGTGCCCTTTTCAAGAGATCCCCATTTAAAGAAGATGAGTTATGATTTTGTGAAATAATATATTTATAATTGAAGAAATCTAGACATGATTATAAAAATGTATATGCGAATGGAGCAGCCACCATAATTCAATCTGGAAGAGAGCCAGAGTTAACGTTTGACGAGATGTTGATTTCATTATTTAAACCTCCATTTGAGTAAGATTACACGTCTAAGTACACAAATCTTCATATGAATATGCAACAGACAAGAATATTCCATTTTTAAGCGACTCAGTTTTAACAAAAATATGGCGTCATGATTTTATTTTCAACCCGTTTTGTCTAAGAAAGTGAGTGAGTGATCAAATCTAGATATGATAAATGCAAGAGAGCCAAAAATATCTTTTTACGAGGAGAGATTGATTTAAATACTTTAACCCCCCGTTTCAGTCGGATTACATTACCGAATGCACAAGTCTTCAAATGAACATGAATCAGCATATAACTATGAAACACGCAATAAAATGGCATTTTCAAGAGACCCAGATGTAACAATAAAGAAGAGGGGGTTATGATTTTGTGAAAGAAAATATTTGTAAGTGATAAAATCTATGCATGTTTATAAAAATGTGTACGTGTTTTGAGCAGCCACCATAATTCAATCTCTAAAAGAACCAGATTTATAGTTTGACGTGGAGAGGTTGATTTAAATAATTTAAGCACTTGTTTGAGTAAGATTACATGTCTCAATGCAAAAAACTTTATATAAAAATTAAACAGTATAAGACTGTGAAACAGGCAATAAACTGCCATTTTCAAGAGACCCAGATGTAAAGAAGAGGGCTTATGATTTTGTGAAAGAAAAGATTTGTAAGTGATCAAATCTTTGCATGATTATAAAAATATATTTGCGAATGGAGCAGCCACCATAATTCAATCTGGAAGAGAGACAGAGTTATCGTTTGATGAGGAGAGGTTGATTTAAATAATTTAAGCCCCCGTTTCATAAAAATTACTTGTCTGAGAGCACAAATGTTCATATGAATATGAAACAATATAAGACTATGAAACAAGCAACAAAATTCCATTTTGAAGAGACCCAGGTGCAACTTTAAAAAAATAGGAGTTTTGATTTTATTTTCAACCTCTTTTGTGAAAGAAAATACGTGTAAGTTATTAAATCTAGATATGATTATTAAAATAAGTGTACAAATAGAGCAGCCACAATTATTCAATCTGCGAGAGAGCCAGAGTTATCGTTTGCGATGTTCATGTCATTATTTAAACCCCCGTTTAAGTAAGATTGTATGTCTGAGTGCACAAATCTTCATATGTATATGAAACAGGCAAGAATATTCCATTTTGAAGCGACTCAGTGTTAACAAAAAAGAAGGTGTTATGGTTTTATTCTCAACCCCTTTTGTGAAAGAAAATGAGTAAGTGATCAAATCTAGATATGATAAATGCAAGAGAGCCATTATATCGTTTGACGAAGAGAGATTGATTTAAATACTTTAACCCCCTCGATTCAGTAAGATTAAATGTCCGTATGCACAAGTCTTCAAATAAATATGAAACAGTATATGACTATGAAACAGGAAATAAAATGCCATTTTCAGATGACTCAGATGTAAAAATAAAGAGGGGTTATGATTTTGTGAAAGAAAATCTGTGCAAGTGATCAAATCTATACATGATTATAAAAATATGTATGCGAAAGAATCAGCCACCTTAATTCAATCTGCAATAGAGCCAGATATGTTGAATGATAAGAAGAGGTTTTATTTTGGACCACTAAATCTGGATTGAGACCCTGGATTTTGAAATTTTTTTGTCAAATAATGTATATATATGTAAAAAATTATCGGTTCTCTTTAAAAGAAAATTAATCCGTTTAAAAATTGTGTGCTATTATATTTCTGGCTTCTATTATATCTTTGTCCATTACTGTTTTACGTTTACACAGTAAGGACAGTTTTCTGGCTAATGAGAAAATTTCATTAAGTTCGTTTCGGGTGTGATTATCGAAAATGGGGTTTTGTCGCAGTCGGAACTGCGGATAGTCGTTGCCACCGTAGAACTGCTGTGTTACTCTTTTAAAAATCGCCTTTCCTATTTTGGGGTGGTTTGCTCCATCCGTGAGTTCGTCATAATAATCTTCCAGATTGTCTTGCAGATTTTGCGGCACTTGGGGTCTATTTATGGCCATCGCCATAGCCTGAAGTGCGTTTATTGGAGCATGTGCAGCTGCTCTTCGACGAGGCTGCCGTCGCTGCTGGGCGGCTGGTGGCTGAGCGGCCGGTGGCTGCGGAAGTGGTGGCTGGGCGGCCGGTGGCTGCGGAAGTGGTGGCTGGGCGGCCGGTGGCTGCGGAAGTGGTGGCTGGGCGGCCGGTGGCTGCGGAAGTGGTGGCTGGTCTGCGGGTGGGTCTACTTGTACTTCCTCGTCAACCATTATGACAGCATCAAGCTGTACAGCTGCGTCGGCTCTTTCCACAGCATCTGCTTCTGAGGCATCGTCGAAGTCTAAAACAAAATCTAAATCCATTAGATCGTCTTCCGATTCATCAGCAGCTTCACCAGCCTGTTCTGCAATTGAGGCAGCTTCAACCTGCTCTTCTTGGGCCGAAGGCTCAATAATTTGGCCCTGAACTTGCTCTCTCTCCCTCAACTGGCTCTCCAAGTTCTGTTTCTCCACCCGTTCGGCTTCCAACACAGACATTACATTTTCAAGTGCTCCTTTAATTTCAGCCAGCTCGGTCTGGGTGTTACTTAGGGTGTCTCTCAGTTCCCTAATCTCTCTCTCGTTTTCTTCGTTTTTTTCTTTTAATTTCATGAAAACAGCAGCTGGCACGGGTGGTGGCCCAGCCTCCTCATTACTGGCTCTTCGTCTCCTGAGTGGTGGCGTTCGAGCATCCTCGGCTCTTATTTCTGATATCCTCTCCTCGATCGCTCGAGTCCTGGCTCTCACGCTGCTGAAGGCTGCAGGTTCAGTTTCAACATCCCTGGGTCGTTTCTGGGATGGCCCTTCTGGAAAGACAAAAATAAGTTATTAGAGAAAAGTCAGAAAATATAAACAAAGAGCATAAAACATAGATCATTTCATGCAGGATAGAATTTTGAAAGTTGGAATCCTCATGTAGAACAAAGTTGTAGCAATTCAAATCCGTTAACCCTTTGTACTACTGCTTTATTTACCATTCCAATTAGATGACTGACACATCTATATTTTAAACCATAAAAGAGCATTAAAGAAACCCGAGATACTGCTATGCATCTTTTAACCATTGACATTCGGATGTTTCCTCGTGCTAAGATGCATCAATTTAGACGGTGAATCATTGACATTTGATTTTGAGAGATAAAAACGTACCTACGGAATTCTAAGAAGTTACAGAATAATTTTTAGTAACCATCGACTTGTGCAATTATATTTCTTAGGTCTTGAAGTACTAAAATGACCCCAACACTCAACGATCAGACATCCAATTACTTTTCCGAGTGCAAAGGGTTGAATTCATTGTAACTTTCATTTAATTGCAGATACAAATTCGATTCAATGCGCGAGTCACGCACATCATTACTAATATAATAGCCCAGATCCGTCTCTCGGTAACGCTCTGACGTCACCAACAACAAAACTCGAGCCATAGCACTGCGAGATGTTCAACAGCATTATTTCATTGTTAGATAAAATTATAAACTACTAAAATTATAAACTATAAATTTCAGTAATTTTAAATTTGAAAGAGTAATTATCGTTCTAATTTCAAATTTAATAGCTCTAAAGTGAAATAAAATTTGCTATCGATTGATATAAAGTTTATCTCGTTATGTTGAATAGTTCCCGAGAAATTTTAAATTACATTAATCACATATTTCAAATTAATTTCCGTTTTTTAATAGAAAGTCGTAAATTACGTTAGTGGTATATCATGCGCGTGATATAGTTTGGACGCCTAGATGCATTCGATTATTTATTGCAATCCTAATGATATAATTTAATATTTTTTGGCAACGTTTGACAAGCAGAAACGTTTTGTTTCGATTAGATTTTCGAAAAAGAATTCATTTTAAATTTTAACTTTTGACTTGCGTTTGACAAGCTGAGAATCTCATGGTTATTGAATTATAATAAAATTGTTAAACAATGAAAAATACTTCACATGGATTGTTGTTTCCAAGAGTTTTTTTTGAATAAAGAAATATGTATATAATATGTAAATAAAAAAATATTTCCTGTCTTAAAACATATCTTTATTTATTTGTTTTCAATCAATGTTAAACATTTTTCCCCCATATATATCTAAACGTCAAATTTGACGGGAAATCTCTCGAATGAAGAGGCAATTTGCACCCGTCACACCATGACGGGCGATTTTCTAGTTATACGAGAATGGGTGAACAGGGTATATACGATAAACGACAAAAATTCCTCCCCTGTCACATGAAGCGAATAGAAGAACGTTATTTACCATTGAAGTGGTATCATTCATTATACTGAATAAAATTTCTTTGCATAGACAAGATTTAAATCCCATCCAAGCCGAATCCACAAGGGAAGATTAAAAAATAAATCTTTAGCATGCGAATTTTATTTGCATCCTAATTTTCGGCTTCTTGATGCTGATTCTGGCAGGTAGTTGGGTCTTCAAACGTTCAACATGAGCAAACGATTGAATGGCTCTACATTAGCAATCCATTATGCTCAGATATATTAATAGATTCCGAATAGGGCCTGCTATTCTCAAAATTTTACTTCACACAAAAACTTCTATTTTGTACTTTGTAAAAGTATAATCACTCTTGCTGGGGCGGGTTGTAAATAAATATCTTTCAACAGCACCGCATATCCCAGGTAAATCGAGACTCGAAATTACGGTCTACCGAAGCATTACGATGGAAGACTCCATTCCAGTCCGATATACAGCGCGTCTCCAAATTCAAGGTCCAGACGTTAGGGGTGGTAGAACGTAGGGAATCGGACATTTCTCTGCATTGAACGAATTGTCGTAAACACAGCAAGGAAATCGGACACAATCTCTCCATTATATAATATCGCTGTCAGGCTGAGACAACCAGTAAATCTATTGTTACAAAGTTGCTTCCATGACATGCTAATCTTGGCGACCATTGTGGCGACAAAAGGAATCTTGTAGAAAAATTATGAATTGTAGTCTTATCTCTACAAGGAGCCTGAAATATCAAGAACCTTCTAGAGATTACTATGTGACGTCACTTTCTGTTGAAAAGGTATGAAAGCAAGCTCTCAATCCAAGAGTCACTCAGTGGAGCTTTGATAAGCAGCGAGGTTGTTGGACCGAGATTTATTGGCGATATCTGCTGTTAATTTATATAAGTGTTGTTCAGTTTTGTTACCTGTGCTACGTTAGCGCCTTTGCTGAAGTTGTCGTGGAATAAAGCTTCACTTATTTTTTTATTAACCTGGTTGTTGGATTGCAGTCACCCACACCCACGAGACGATTTTTGAAACTATGATCGCATCTAATAAGATCACATCCGAATCTTCACTGCGTGCTCGGTCATAAAATTTTAATGATACTGCTATACTCATTGTATTCTAGAATCTTCTAACTTTTGGGCTATGAATCCTGGAGACTCATTTTCTGTTGCTAAATGTAAGGAGTACGGAAGTCTCAGCATTACGAACACCTCATAAGATTTTCTCAAATTTTACGAAAATATATTGATTTTTCGTGCAGAATTGCCACACCTATACACTATTTTCACAGATTTTCATTTATTCAAGCTTACTATCTTTGCTACGATTGTGAAGGTTTCAGAGTCCGGGAACTTGAACATATTACTTGAGGAGAACTCGGTACGTCTAAAGTCTATTTTGATATGATCTCATGGTGTGAGGATCATTGACGAACTTCACTGCAAGATCCATCTAGCAAGTTCGTTTTGACATTAAATTTTTAAAGAAAATTAGCCAGTATTGGTTAGCAACGGATTCGGAATACCTACGAGCTTTTGCGCATGCGCCGGGCGGAGTTACTTTAATCAAAATAGGGGGAAAGTGAAGAATGACAGGGTGATGTTTACATTTGACTGAGCGTGATCTAACAAAGAACTCCAGAAATGAGCTCGTTTGACTCATTGTCTGACACCCGTTTCCGGTGTAAAATTGTCCAAAAGTGGTAGTCCTGGAATCCGTTGCTGAACAGTAATTTACTGGAAAATTTCTGTTGATCGGGAAAAGTGAGCGAATATACAAAAGGGATTCTATTTTGGTTGCATATTTGAAATTGAAAGATGAGATTTAACTATTTACGTGTAAAAAATATTCAAATAGTGATATCTGTATATTTCGAAGAAATGAGACTTCTGGAAACCTTTATAAAAATTAAAGGAGTGCAACTTACCTCCACCGTCATCTTCGGGACTGCCTCTCTTGCTCATCTGAAAAGGGAAAGAAATAGCATGGTATTAATAATCGCATGATATCTGTATTTCATGGACAGAAAATTTTAGTAAATTCATTATAGATATGAACCCTCAACCGATGAGGTGCGGTCTGACAGACCGCTAAGGATCTTTTATCCATTATCTCTACTCTATCTAAGGTACAATTGAACGGATTCATCCTGTAGCTTCTCATTTTGCGATCTTGACTACACGTGTAAATTTTTATGAAATTTGGCACCTGCTTTTTTATGCTACAGTTATTTGTTTACGTTCATAGGAGGCAATAGAAAACTACAGGCCTACAAGAGACTATGCTTAAAACTTTTTTCAAAGCCATTTTCCTCGAGATCAACTAATTGGTGATATTAACCAATAAAATGGAAAGTATACTAGTGAAACTCACATAAAAATATGCTTTCCACTTACAGGAGTGTTTAATGCATAGATGAGCAGCTCTGTATCCAAGTTTCATAATATTTATGTTAAATGTTTTCAAACATCTAATATTCTCACTATGTGAAGTCAACAGTTCTATAATTTCTAATATATATGTTTACTAAATTTTATAAACATCACCAAACCTTAATAACATTAATGTTTTACATATAGCAATTCAACAAAAGTAGTATCCATCAGTGAGAGTGTTTAAATATTACTAGATAAGTGACTTTGATTTCAACATCCTCTAGTATATGCATTGTCAAATGTTTTCTAATATTTATTGTTCTTAATATGTAGTCAATTTTTTTTGAAAAAGTTTTATTAAACCTTTTTTCCTCGAGGTCAACAATCAATCACCTTCCCCAGGAGCACAGAAATATTATATAATATTTGCACGATATTTTACAATATTATGAACACCGAATACCGTAACAAAGTATTGTATGTATCAGTCAGTATTTCCGAGATACTAAATTTTCACAAGTAATCTAAAAACAATGTTTTTTTAAAATCTTCATTTTAACTCAGGATATCACTCGATTGGAGGCTTTATTTCAAAAATCTCCACTGGAACAATTATTCTTTAAGATGCTGAATACTATATACTATACAATACATACAATATTTTAATTTCTACATTTATCGACGTTTATGAATATTTTAAGGTGAAGTTATTCTTACTGCCAGTAGATGGCAGCATGATCATATTGTGTCACTTTATCAGCGTTGGTTCATATGTCCAAAAAAATATTTTACAAATGTTCATTTGAATAATAATGTTTACACAATCATTTTGTTTTATTTTGTATAAAAGGCGGGCCGGATTCAGCTAATGAAGTTAACCATAAAACAGCTCTCGCATATGGATTATCTATAGTTCTGTGAAAAAAAATTTTGGGTGTTATTCTCATCGTAAAATATGCACGTGATTTATTGTTAAGAATCTTGTATTTGATTTTCAATCAATACCGTAATTATAAATGTTAAAGGCGTCTCGTAATACATTGAAAGAGGAATAAATAAATTTAAAAATTTTTAAACCTTTCAATCATTATTATAAATACTTATGAACCTTATTGGCTTAATTTATTAAATTAGCAACCTTAGATACAAGAGCTAAAATTGCTTCCTCTTTGACTTCAAATTTCATTTTGAACTCGAAATTGTTACGAAAAAAGATAATTTAATTAAAAATACTATTCAGTATTAATTGGAATGTGCATGAAATTTCGTAGAGATCCGAACTCGGTAACTAGATTTTATTATCATCATTTACGCTTTCTGCTGCAAGTCTCGGTGGTCCAGTGGTAAGGTGCCGGGTTGGTGAGCAAAAGTTCCCGGGCTCAAAGCTCGCTGTAAGTAGAGGTATTCAAAAATTCACAAATTGTTACCCATAAGTTAGGAATTAAGCGATTAATATTTTTCCATGCTTCGAAAATGTATTTTTTAAATATTCAGTATATTGTTATATTATTCAATATTATATAATATTCAGCATAGTACAATATCATTTAATATGGTATAATATTATACAGTATTATATGACATTATCCAATATTATGGGAAAAACATTGTACAATATTGAAAAAGTCTTGCGTTTTACACTGTTTCAATAGTGGGAAAAATATTGTACTATATTACTTTCGCAAATTTTATGATATTAGGCAATATTATAAAATGAATACAATAAAATAAAATGTTTACTAGTGAAGTTTTCACATAAAAATAAATTTTCCATTCGCAGAAATGTTTAATTATTACATAGATAAGAAGCTCCGTATCCAAGTTTAATAAAATTTAAGTTGTCAAATGTTTCCAAAATCTAACAATTAATCTTGTATGTCAAACAATAATAGCCTCGTTTCTGTAACGGAAGCTCCGTCTGTAAACAAATTATTGTCATCAGTATAAACAATAATGTAAACTAAATCAAAGTACCATATTGTTATACTCAATGTAATTATTTTGTGGAATCAATAAATATTCCCTACGCACACCCATCCAAACTGTAAATCGGAGATTCTTATATCTGGAGTAAGGGGTGTGTCGTAGCGTAAAGTAAAGTTATTTGTTTCCCACTCGCGGTCTAAAAGACCGTACCTCTCTGCTAGTGTTCCAATATTGTGAAAGGCTTAGTGAATAACACCGAAACTTAGTCTTGGTATATCATCGAACTTTCTGATCCTCGTTATGAAGAAAATCTCCTAAATGAAGTAGGAAGTGATTTCAATGTCGAGCGTGCAGGCCCTCATGAATCGATGGATTGTACGAAACCCAAAGATACTAAGGCCAAATGTGCTAACGATGGTGGCGATCACACGGCCAACTATTCAAAGTGCCCAAAGAACCCTCTTGAGACGATCGAAACCAAGAGATCATGTTGTTACAAACATGTAATTTTGCTTTCCTGCCTCGCTAGTCTTATAAATGGGGAGGGAGTTTTACAGGGGTAAGCATGGAGAGACGGGCAGCGGCCCTTCCGGGACCCCTGACCTTGGCGACCAATCGATGATTACAGAAAATGCGACCCTTTTTTCGATATCTCTATTAGGAAAGAAAATACTCTCGAATTTAAGAAAATTCCATGTGACGTCACGGCCTGTCGGGGAGAGTATATAAGGACCGCACTTGGATCAGAGAGGTGTGTTGATCCACTGGAACGACTTTGGAGTTTCGTCTGCAGTGCGAGCTAGGAAGCCGGTGAGCTGAGCGCTATTGAAAGTTCTGTTATTGCCGTTATTAGTGATTTGCAGACTATTTGTGTTGCTAAATCTCAAAGTGCTGAACTGTTATTTCTTTGATTTGTTGTCTGCTTACGTTGCTAATCTGTGCAAGATCTATTGTTTCCTGTTACCTGCGATACGTGTTTTCCTGCACATTTGTGAATAAACCTTCATTCTCCATTATCCTGCGTGTTGGACTGTTTACACCATATACCCACAGAAAGATTCTTTTAAGAATATCAAGCTCCAGTAACCGCATGGAATGACATGAGAAGCCTCGAAAGAAGGAAAGCCCCGCCTCCTGAATTGCGCTCTACGATTGGTTCCCAGACCAGTGCTCCTCTCAAACCCTGCCCCCGTTGAAACTGCACAAATCACCGCAGCAGCGCGCCTCCTTATGCAATAGCTCCTTTCGACGAAGCGTTAAAGCAAATGACTGAAATGATGGAAAATATTACTCAAATGATGCAACAAATGATGTCTACGTTTACCGTGATTATGGCTCAAATGAGAAAAAACCCGGCTTCTGTTGCCCAAACTGAACTCTGTTCAACTTTCCAGGTATCTTTTTTCAGGACCATTTGTTAGGACCACCATCAAGATGTACCATTTGTTACTGTTCAGCAACGGATTCCGTGACTACCAATTTTGGACAATTTCACACCGAAAAGGGGTGTCAGGCAATGAGTCAAATGAGCGCATTTCCGGAGTTCTTTGTTAGATCACTCTCAGTTAATTGTATGCATCAACCTTCCATTCTTCACTATCCCCCTATTGTGATGAAAATAACTCCTTCCGGCGCATGCGCAACAGCGTGGAGGGTTTCCGAATCTGTTGCTAAGCAAGTGTTGTGCAGAGGATTATTTAATAAAAGTTGATATTCGACCAATTCTGCATTATCCGAATTTGAAGATGGCGAAGACCAAGGAACTCAATCTTCTTCAAAAGAAATATTATAAAAAAATATATATTATTTATGTTTTTTTAAGATTAATATAACTTATAATATTTATTTTCCTAAAAGCATTTTTCCATGAATAAGTAATTTTTCTGCTCTTAATATATTTACTAAAATATTTTTATACTAAGAAATATCTACAAAATTAGTAGGCAGAACCGGGAATTTTACTAGAAAATTTTTTACGAATTTTCAAAAAATGCGTTCTCGTAGACCGCACCTCCCCAGTTAAGGGTTAATCAAAAATTGTTTTTTTTAAAGATTAATTATATACAACTCTAAAAAAGAAATGGTTACTTTATTTCACAAATAAAATATTTCGCGTAATCTATAGTTTATTTTGATTTGGTAAATGTGGAGTTTACGGTACACACTTGTTTCTTGCCAATTTTTCTTGGCGCAATTTCATTTGCCTTCGCCAAATACTGCTTTGGATGTGCAGTACGATTTTTATTGCTCTCTTGCGCATGCGTCACCTGAAAACGAAAGATGAGCACGCATTGCCTGTGACATTTCAAGTGTGTACCCGGCAAATTTTTTAACTTAAAAAATACCAGTGGCTTCGCTTTCAGCATAGCGGAAAACTCATAGCTTCGCTTATTCACTGAGAAACGAAACACACACACACAGAATAACATACACGGTACTGAACCGATATTCAATCCGAAGAATTCCAATCGAAATTTTGTTCAAATTCGAATTTATCGACCAATTGCATCGAAAAGTTGAACAAAACAGTCCGATCGAAACGTGGCGCAATATAGCCCGATAAGCAAAACACCGATGAAAAGATCAATTTGTGCTCATGCGCGGTTGTCACTCGTTTGAAACATCTAGACTCATCCAAAACAAAAGTTCTCTCATCGCCGTTCTTGGCGGCAAAGAGTTGGCGATCCTAAAAGGAACGAAGTAAGTGGGTACCATAAACTCCACATAAACCTTCGATTTTAAAAAGTGAATAAGCAGATAATAAATGAATAATAAGATAAGCAGAATACAAATCCATTCTTCCAACAACACTTCACATACAGAACAGTTTTTCCATGAATACACTAAAATACAAAACGGTGGTAATCATTTGGGGAAAATGCATTTCTACTGTTTGATGGCTCACAAAGCCACTTTAGTATGGAGTAAATACGATGAAATAATGCGTCAAAGAAAGCATTTTATCATAAATGTAATAAATTGACTTTTATGATAGAATTGGCCCGCGGTGTCTAGTGGTGAGGTCTCGACTTCGGGGGCGGATTGTTCCAGGTTCGAAACCCGATTCCACTGCAGATCCGCTATGTATGGGGCCTGTTGCACGTAAAATCATACGTAGTGACCAAACGGCCTCCCGGTGGTGTGGTGCGGAAGTTTGGAGAGGGGGATGCCAGCTCAAGTGTCGTCCTCGGACTGCGCTTTAAAATGACAAGGTCCGTCCCAAAATATTCATCGGGTTGCTTCAAAACGGGACGTAAATATATCTACACTTTATGATGGAATTTGAATTAGAACTACTTTGATAAAAAGAAAACATTTAAAAGCAGTCATTCTCACTACGACAGTTATTTAGTTGTCTTATTTATGATAAACTATGAAATTTCAACAACGCCCTTATGAATTGAATAGTGTTACTTTTTAATTCCAAGGCTGGTATAATATCAAAGTAGAAATACATTACTTTTAATACTTTGGAAGTAGAAAATAAAAATACGTTTCTCTCGAATTACCTAGCATCAAAATTTTAATTCAAGAACTTGAATTGCGTACTAGTTTAGCTGTGTTGGACATGTGAAAAGATATCTGCAGAACACGTTCACTTTCTGTTATGGTATATGCATTGTCTAGAGCAAGCACAGTAATGTTGTTTCTGCGATTGCATCTAATTCGTATTCCGCACACAACGCGCTACTAGGCTTCGTTGCTAGTTCGATCCTGATTAAGAAATTTCTTCAATAGAATCCATATATTTTCGACTAATTACTATTTTATTTGACCGAGTCATAATAATTTGTCCTCCAAAGGTTTGCAGCCTGTTAATGCTTAAAAGCAAATATCAGTTCTTAAAAATTCTGTGTACCTAAGTCATTGAGTTTCTCCAATGATTGTCGATTACAGGTTCGAATATAAAATTGTGCAAAAGCTAGGAAAGCAAATTACTCAAACCAGGATCACGGCGTTTATTACGCCAAATATATATGCAGAAGGATATGAAAGTTAAGACGATTAAAGATATTTAAATTGTACAAAAAAGAAATTAAAGAAGTAAACAATATCAATAACAATATACCTTTTGCTCGCAACGTCGCAGCATCCAGTTATTGCATTAATAATATTGTCCATAATCAACTAACCAATTAATATACAATCAAATAACAAATATACTGCAATAAAAATTATAACACAGTGTGTAATAAAATCCTGCTTCAATAAAAATTAAAATGTGTCAAAATAATGCTTCAATAAAAATTATAACACATTTATGTGTTACAATTTTTATTGAAGCATGTTTTTTGTTGTTTGATTGTATCTTAATTGGTTAGTTGATTGATTTGTGTTTAATGGCACAAGGGCCAATTTGGCCATACAATTGGTTAGTTGATTATAGACAATATTGTTAATGCAATAACTGGATTCTGCTGCGTTGTGCGCAAAAGGTATATTGTTATTGGTATTGTTTACTTCTGGTTCTTCTGTAATGCCTTTTTTGTATAATTAAGATCTCTTTTGTATTTTATTGGAAGTTGCATTCAGCAGAATGGCACAAAAATGCAACAAAGTCTAATTTTTAATATATCTCGTTAAATTATTTCACTTGTACTCAAGATTAACGCATTCATCGCTATGGGCCAATTAGATGCAAGCTCCAAGAAAGACAAAAAGTAACCGTGCTCGCTCTAGACAACTTATAAATTAAAACAGAAAGAGGTGAACTTATTCTGAGGATATCTATTGATATATTTAACCTAATAAATTTGTTATGCAAGTCAAATTCCAGTACGCAGCGACGTTTCCCGGAGGACGAGATATCTCGTCCGTAGCGATGAATGTGTTAAGTTAAATTCAAAAGGAAAAGGACACGTGCAGGAATCGTTAAAATTTTAAATTACAAGAAAATTTAAGAATAGTAATTTAACAATTTATTCGACGAAGTATGAAAAATGGAAAGATAGGATCCATAAGTATAAAGAATTGAAAATCGTCTTGTGGCACAAGTTTTAAAAATGCATTATTCTGATTATCTATTACTAGAAAGATTATAACACTGTAACAAGCACACAGGATCTACATTTTTTTGGACGACAAAAAAAACTTGAATTCAGTTTACATACATAGATTTCAAAAGGCAAATGAATTCAAAGCATAATTTTTTTCAACCTAATTAAATTCTAAGAGGTATCAAAATAAATGCGATAGTGCATTGGAATCGCTTGATAATTTTCAGAAATATGTAAAGCAATTTGCATTCCTGTATTTATGAGAAACACCAATTTCCTATCTGCACCCAAAATTCAGATAATTAATCAAAGTTAATACGTTCATTGCCACGTGAATCAAATACGATTCATAACTACTATCTAATCAGATGACCCCTCCTCTACTGTACTTAAGAGATAGAAGAGAAGGAGTCATCTAATTAGATGGTTCGAATTTCAGACGCGAGTCACGGCGGCCAACGTGTTAATAAATCGTTATAATGTATGGCGATGGATTCCAAAACCCTCCGCGCTTTTGCGCATGCACCGGGCGGAGTTATTTTTATCAAAATAAGGGTAAATGAAGAATGGAAGGGTGTTGTTTACATTTTACTGAGCGTGATCTAATAAAGAACTCCGGAAATGCGCTCATATGAATAATTGCCTGACACCTCTCTTTCCGGTGTAAAATCGTCCAAAAGTGGTAGTCTCGGAATCAGTTGCTGAACAGTATGTTAGCGTGCATTCTGTGAACTATCTCATCGAAACGAGGTTTTCTACTTTATGCGACTGATGGCAATCCTTTGAAATTTAATCCTCAAATTTGATTTTTCTTCAAATGTAGAAACGGACAGCTTCACATTTTAGAAACCTAGTTTTAGTTGCTAAGTATGCGCAACTTTTTAACTCAAAATGGCAAATTAGGAATATTAGATTTAAATTCCTTGAACAAGATTGACATGAACAAAAAGTTTTTGCCATGTAATTTGGTTAAACAATGAAAATTAGAAAGAATAATTATAATTTACTCCGTACGGCAAAAGACAATTCAGAAAAGGGTCAATTCCCGTCAGCAATATTTAATATTTAGATTAATGTCAAAGACAAGACGTTCCAACGCGATATGTTATATTTCATGTGCAATACAAGACAAATGAGTTTATTTCTAAATAGATGGAAACATACAAATACAAAACAATATGGATTCCTGGATTTCGGAAATGGGACTTAATGGATTTTGAATAAGATAAATGGGGCAACTGAAGTTAGATGTTTCATCTTTATACACTGAAATGAAATAATTCGGTACTACATACTTTCGCATATAAGCATAAATTCCTATTCTCGCAGGTGTCCAAATTGATCAGACAACACAGAAAGCCCTTTTAATAAAGGTTTAACGGATCTGCCTTTGTCCTTTAGATGAACTTGTTTGATTTGGAGGATTTTGAAACATTCAAAATCATTCATTTTAGAAGAAATATCTTGGAATAGAATTTCTAAATAAACTTGAATCAGTGTTAGTCAGTAAACAATGATGCCACTCAGACTACGATTTAAAACAATTATATTTCCCTTATTTTATTTCAAACAAATCAGTGTAACTTGAGAAAAATATTTTAATATTTCATTTAAAAAAATAGAAGAGTTTTGAAAAGTAGTTGTTTGCAATCTTGGCAGATGCTTAAAGTGTGCTTTCCACAAATAGTCTTGTTGCAGTAGTTGCTCCGCATTTCGTCATTCTGCGTTTCTTAGATCAGGGTTGCCAGATCAAAATAGCAAAATTAGGCCAAACCTTAAGAATAAGGCCAAACCTTCTTAAGAATAAGGCCAAACCTTCTT
>BGPR01002933.1:19262-30463 GCA_013235015.1 Araneus ventricosus
AAGGCCAAACCTTCTTAAGAATAAGGCCAAACCTTCTTAAGAATAAGGAAAAAAAGGCCAAATTTGACAAATTGGTTGAAAACGCCATTTGTTATTAGAAAAACAGCTATCCTTTATGAAAACGAATCCTACTTGATAGGCTAATGTTCAAAGTTATATTATTAAACTAAAATTTAAGTGAAAGAAATTTAAAATATCCTTGTTCTATTCAGGAGCTATTTCGTTTGACAGCTCATTATGTATCATTTGAAATGTGTAATATAAAAAAATTATTAAACAATAAGTAATTAGAAATTGTACTAAAAGTCATTAACGAAAATAAAGTCAAAAAAGGCCAAAAATGAATTTAAGGCCAAATGAAAATTCCTAAGGCCAAGGGCTTTGAAAAAAGGCCAAATTATGGAAATTTGGCCTTAAAAAAGCCAATATGGCAACCCTGTCTTAGATGGACAGAAAGTACAAATTCTGTGTTTGTTTGCAGCACTTTTTTTAGTCGCGTCTTCTGTAGTGATGTGTCGGATTCGTTCCTTTCGTGGTCTCGGATTTACGGATCCGGATCCGGTCCGGTCCGAGTCCGAAACGTATAAATTGATTTATTGACCATAATTGCTTTAATAATAATGTCTTTATTTTTGAACTTTTATTTTAAAATAATATTAATTATGATTCATAATTATCATTTTAATTAGATGATTAATTAATTATATTGATAATTTTAATTATAATTTTTAATTAACATTTCTGTTAAATATTTGAACTTCCGTTAGTGAATTTAATGAAATTTTGCTAGAATCTTCAGTATTTTGAGACGCTTTTCATTTCTATTATGATTAGGAATTCCTATGAATGTCATTTAATTTTTGGTAACAATATATTTACTGAAGCGTTCAGTAATGAAATCAGCTAGTCAGCTCAGATTTCTTTCTAATTAAATATCAAGTTCCCAATCTTGATAAGATCCATACAGTAGAAAATCTTTTAATCATCTTCAAGAAAAATTAAACAACTCTTTGCAGTTATCAAAGATCCACTGCTGTTAAAATCTATTAATAGCTGCATGGCAAAATGTACATTTTTAGTGAATTTCTGTCAGTTGAATCAGTAGCTTTTAAAATGTTGAGCAAATTGTAGATGTTATTTAAATATGCCTTTTCCATTACGTGCCTACGTGGGAAGGTCGGTAGGACGCCGACGTAATCTTACTGACACGGGTTCGATCCTAAGCCTATGTCTTCTGCCGATCGCTGAAAGGTCAATGCTTTGGAGAATTAAAATTTAGGGTATTCTTTTTTATAATGTATATTCAGCTTTTTATTCTATTTTACTCTTTATTTTTTTAATTTATTATCAGATAAATTTTAAATAATTCATATTCTTAGTTCCCTCGTTCGAAATAAAAAGGTATAAAAAAATTTTCGATGACCTTTAAATTACTCACATGGAAGAAAAATTATTTCTTAATTTCTTATTGCGTTCCTATTTGTTGATTTATCTTAAACTTGTATACCAAAAATTCTTGACTGCTTGAAAAAGGACAGCCTCAAAATTTTCTCTTAAATAGTTTTTATGAAATCCATTAATTTCAATTTATCGAGATTTATTTAATGAAATGATTTGATATTGTAATCTTGAGTCAAGAATAAAAAATTATAATCGTTTTTAATTATGATTGTTATTAATTCTTTTTACTAAGAATTACGCCAAAGAAGGTAGTTTAATAATTTTTATAATATATTGAGAATGCAATTTTTTTAGAAATTTTAGCCTCTTCGAAATTATCTTGTTTATCATTGCCCAAATGCAAAGAAAAAAAAGGTTTAAAATAATTGAATAAGAAAATTTTAAAGTCTGGGAATAGTCTAAAAATACAAAAACATTTTGAAGAATAAAAAATTCTAACCAGAGAGGGAGTTTATGATAGTGAATAAAACTATGCTTTTTCTGGTTCTTTATTTGCAAAATTACCCAAGATATAGCAATTTTAATTAGCTTTTAATTGGAGGGAATCATTAAAGCATAAATAGAAAGAGGGCCAATCAGTTGAGAAAGGCGAAATTTTGGGGAAAATACGACACTGTGGTGAGTAATGTTAAAATGCCATGAAATGAGTGGAGAAACTCTCAGGTCATGCAGATTGAAGGGGAGGGGGAATTTTAATTAAAATGATGGCAGAAGGTCAAATTAAATTAGAACATCAGGTCTACTTTTAAACTAGAAATGTTAGCATGTTCTACGAAACTGTCTTGCTTATCACTGCGCAAGTGTAAAGAAAAATAAGGCTTAAAATTTTAAAGTCTGAGAATAGGCTAAAAAAAAGCATTTTGAAAAATAAAATATCTGAACAGAGCGGTGGAGTTTATGATAGTGAATAAAATTGTGCTGTTTCTGGTTTGTTTTTTGCAACATTACACTTGAGGACACATAAGATCTAGCCTTTTTAATTAACTTTTAATTTGGGATAATCATTAAAACCCTTATAAAATTTAAATTCGCTACTGTGAAAGATGGGAACATGAATAAACACTGATGAAAGTAAAGAGTTGTTATTTTCTTCAGGCTTTACTGTTATAAGAATTTTCTCAAGCAATATCAAAATCCTTGAATTTAATAGTAACAAAAAATTGTTTATCCTAATTGGAATCAAGAAAAAAATTAAAAAGTTAGAATCATTGATCAAATCAACTATTCTACTACAAAAAACATCAGAAATCGATCCATATGCACAGCGTTAATGATTGCTTTCATTCAAATCAACCGAATCTTAGCATCCTCTCCCCGCGAACCTCGAAGAAACTTATTTGCTGCAAAACATGGTGATCTGGCAGACAAGACGCCTTCCGCCTGCAAGAACAATATCTTTCCCCATCTCCTTCTCCCTCCCACTCACCCACCCACCCACCCAAAACACTGTCGCTCACTCTGGAACGGAGAGTCCGGATCCGTACGGGGAGTCCGAGGCCGAATCCGAACGGGGAATACGGATGGATCCGTAAGGGGAGTCCGAGGCCGAATGGAGAGTCGGAGTCCTTAACGAGGAACGGATATGTTCCTTTCCGCGGTTTGTTCCTTTTGGTCGGACTCTAGTCCTGCCGTTCCTTTTGAGGATCCGGATATTCGGATTCATTCCGGAGTGAACGACCCATCACTAGTCTTCTGCAACTATCTTCAACTTCTGCACTTAACCCCTGAACTGGCTGGCGTATGCGTATATATACTAGCGATGCGTCAGATTCGTTCCTTTCGTGGAATCGGATCCACGGATCCTCAAATTCGTTTCGGTTCCGGAACGTAAATGGATTTCTCGCCGATAATTATAGTAGCATTCTTTATTATTGAACTTGTATTTTAATATAATTATGAATCATAATTAATAAAGTTATAATTTTCATTAGATAAGTAATTATATTAATATTAATGAAAGTTTGATTAATAATTATAATTAGATTAATTATATTGATAATTTTAATAATTAATTTTAATTACTAATTATTTTTCAATTAACATTTCTTAATTATTTAAAATGTCGTTAATGAATTTAACGAAACTTTGCTAGAACCTTCAGTATTTCGAGACGCTTTTGTTTTCTACTATCTGGTTAAGATTTCCCATGAATGTCATTTAATTTGTTGGAAACAGTATATTTACTGAAGCGTTCAATAATGAAATTTCATCTCAGATTTCTTTCTAATTAAATATAAACTCACCCAATTCTAATGACTTCCATACAGTGAAAAATCTTTTAATCATCATCAAGGAATACAAAACAACTCTTTGCAGTTATCAAAGATCCACTTTTGTTAAAATCTGTTATTAACTATATTAACAAAATGTAATTTATTAGTAAATTCCTGTCAGTTGAATTAATTGCTTTTAAATTTTGAGCAAACTATAGATGTTATTTAAATATGCAGGACAAGTCACGTGCATACGTGGCTTGGTCTGGAGAGCGTCGTGTTATGAGCCCTGCTGACACGGGTTCAAATCTCAGTAGGCATAGTCGTTGCAAGACAATGTTTTGAAAATTTTAATTTCGGATATGCTCTTTAAAAAGTTATTTTATAATATATATTCAGCATTTTATTTTAATCTTTATTTCCAAGCCTGATTTATTATTAGATAGATTTTAAATAATTCCTTAAACTTATATATAAGTATGGGGGAACTAATAAGTTAGAATAGGAATTATTTAAAATCTATCTAATAATAAATCAGGTTTGTAAATAAAGAGTAAAATAAAATGCTGAATATATATTATAAAATAACTTTATAAAGAAAATATCCGAAATTAAAATTTTCAAAACTTTTGTCTTGCAACGACAACGCCTGCCCGCGACTCGAACTCATGTCAGCATGATTCGAAATAGGGCGTTCTACCGACCTTGCCACGTAAGCATTAGGGTGGATCGCTCTTCTATGGAGAAAAAAAAATTATTAATCAAAACCTACCTATGCGGAAAAGATGTTCTATGGTATGGAGATTAAGAGAAAAATAAAATAAATTAAATTTTAGGTTAAGAACCGCCGCAAGGGGCTTGAATTTTTGAAAAAAAATGGAAAAATACCTAATTTTGATTATACGATTTTTTTTAAAAAAATTATTAATTAAAACCTACCTATGCGGAAAAGATGTTCTACGGTATGGAGATTAAGAGAAAAATAATAAAAAATTTAATACTGCCGCAAGGGGGTTGAATTTTCGAAAAGATGGAAAAATACTGAATTTTGATCATACGATTTTAAAAAAAATAATCAAAATCTACTTATGCGGAAAAGATGTTCTATAGTATGGAGATTAAGAGAAAAATAAAACAATTTAAATTCTAAATTTAATACTACCAGGCAAATATCTTCAAAAAAAAAAAAATGGAGAAATACTTAATTTTGATTATTGATTATACGATTTTAGATTCGAAATAATTGTTTTTTTACAATATAAATAAACAAAAGTGATGATTAATGAGTAGTCAGTAGTATAATGTACATTGCAACATTTTATGACTCAGCTCCCCCTCCCCACACCGTCAAATCAGTCCGGTTAAACAACTAGAGCAGTAGGCAATGGCTTTGAGTGCTTGCAGAACTCTTTGAAGGGCTAATGTGATTTCTGTCGTCAGCTAGCATTGATATCAGGACCTTTTCCTGATGGCCAAAAAATCAGTTTCTTTTAATAACAGGGTCTATGACATCCTTCAAATCATTCGAGAAATAACGCGATAGAACGATTGATTGATGCAAATGCTGTGCCTTATAGATTAATTATGGTTTCGTTTTGATCTTGAACCACATAGACGCATAGATTTTTGTAATGAATGTCGTTAATGTCAAAAAAGCCTCGGATGAATTTTCGTGAGCTACATTGAACATGAGAATTTTGTTCGCGATTCTAAGCCACCTTGAGTGGCAAACTTTTCCAGGATTTATCTTCGACAAACTTTCTCTGCAATGTCAGCAGTTTATGACTTCACAAATTTCCATTAAGTACAGTTGATCAGTACTTAAGACTTTCTTGTTAGTCACTTCACATAGCGTGTTTTCTATTGGCGTGGATGAAACTACAGATAGCTTCTCGCATCCGGCCAACGATTTTCTTATTTCGCCAGTCAGGCTTCTGGGTCCAGTTGTGGTTTTATCCACGTGCGCGAAAAGTTGACGTAGTGGAAGCTCGTTTTCGTGTAACTGGCACACAAACCATTGTAATGAACGATTCAGGATCAGTTCCATGTTACGTATAATACCTCCTTTGACACCTGTGTTGACAGATGTTCCGTCACAACCAACTTTGTTACATTTATGTCATTGTCAACGCATGACAAAAAAACTATGTTATTTCCAATAATTTGCGCTCTCCCGAAATTTACAGACACGTGGCCGATGCACTCAGAGCCAGGTTCTTTTACCAAGCTTATGTGTTCTATTATGACTTTTATTCTGTTATCTTCCACTGATAGAGTCCTGTCTTTTCGCCCATCGAGGTATAAACCAAACTGGCCATGGTCATAATCTTTTATGACCTGAGACAATAGACTGGTTCTTGCCTTTGTTCTCCCACGCCGAATTTTATTTCTGGCAACAACGTTCAAAACATTGTTTTCTGAGATAATGTCCACATCTTGAAGAGCAGCTGACACGATGGCAGCGTCTGCTCGGTCGGAAATACCAAATCGGTCCAATGTTCTAACTGCAGCTAAAACGTTTTTCACTACAGGTAGTGCTGTGTGCACCCAACCGGCACAGTTGCTGTCATGGCATCAGGCACGGGGACACGGGGCGGCGTTCTGTCACTACAGGTGTGACTGTGGGGAAGATTCCATGAAGTACCACTTCCGACTTATGGAGGCGTGGGAGGATAAAGCAGGAGACAGAAAAAAGATGGGATTGCCTACTGCTCTAGTTGTTTAGCCGGACTGATTTGACGGTGTGGGGAGGGGGAGCTGAGTCATAAAATGTTGCAATGTACATTATACTACTCACTACTCATTAATCATCACTTTTGATTATATTGCAAAAAAAAACAATTATTTCGAATATAAAATCGTATAATCAATAATCAAAATTAAGTATTTTTCCATTTTTTTTTGAAAATTCAACCCCCTTTCCTATAGTATTAAATTTAGAATTTAAATTTTTTTATTATTTTTCTCTTAATCTCCATACCATAGAACATCTTTTCCGCATAGGTAGGTTTTAATTAATAATTTTTTTTAAAAAATCGTATAATCAAAATTGGGTATTTTTCCATTTTTTTTCAAAAATTCAACACCCTTGCGGCGGTTCTTAACCTAAAATTTAATTTTTTATTTTATTTTTCCATTTATCTATATACCATAGAACATCTTTTCTGTATAGGTAGGATTTGAAATTCTGAAAAAAAAATTTTCGATCCACTCTAGTAAGCATGTGCTGAGGATGGCATACTTAGTGTTCAAAACCAAAAGGTATATTTAAAAAATTCGACGTAATGTATTCGACGTATGTGAGTAATTCTTTAAATTACTATGTGAGTAATTCTTTAAATTACTCACATGAACAAATATTATTTCTTAATTTTTAAAATGCGTGCCTATTTGTTGACTTATCTTAAACTTTTATACCAAAAATTCTTGACTGTATGAAAAAAGTACAGACTCAAATTTTTCTCTTAAATAGTTTTTATCAAATCTATTAATTTCAATGTACCGAGATTCAACTAAGGAAACTATTATTGATATTGAAATCTTGTATTAAGAACAAAAAATTATAATTATTTTTAATTATAATTATTATGAATTCTTTTTACTAGTAACTTCTCAAGCAATATGAAAAGAATCATTGGTCAAACCATCGATTCTACTGGTTCCTTTGTAAACAACCTCAGAAATCTATCTGTATGCACAGCGTCAACCGAATCTTACCATCTTCTCCTGATCCTCGCAAAGAAACTTATCTGCATCATCCATGACCCCCCAAATGATGTGTCGTTCATTCCAGAACGAAACAAATCTTCTTAGATTATGTATCCGAATCAGTGATTCTGAATCGGAATCATGATGCCGCAGAATCAGTAAATCCGATTCCGATTCATGAATCGGATTCTGTGGATTCGTACTTTTTAGCGGATTCGTTCCTTTTGGTCGGAATCGGATCCGGTCGTTCCTTTTGAGGAGTCGGATCCGCGGATTCGGAGTGAACGACACATCACTAATATATACGTTAACTGCCAAGGGCGTATTTATATGCAGTTACAAAATACTTTCTTTTAAAGCTGTAATTATGCGTGTAATTACGCTCGCTGCATTCAACTGATCTTGAACGGGTGTTTGCATGGGGCATGACCATTTCTTAAAATTAGGGAGGTTCCTGGGGAGGGGGAGGGTAAAGGAGAGGGGCTCTTCACTACACGGGTGTGAGAAAAAAAGTGGCACAGGGGAGCAACTCAGATAAGATTTCGGTGCAGGGTTGCCATATTGGCCTTTTTAAGGCCAAATTTTGGAAATGTGTCCTTTTTTAAAAGCCCTTGGCCTTAGGAATTTTCATTTGGCCTTAAATTCATCTTCGGCCTCTTTTGGCGTTATATTTCCTTATGACTTTTCGAACGAATCTTAATATATAATTTTACTATTTTTCTAATAAACTTTTCATATAACACTTTTCAAATGGCCCACAGTGAGCTATCCAACGAAATAGTTCCAGGATAAGAAAGGTTTCTGTCCCTTTCTTCAGACTGTATTAGTCAGAATGCCTCTAGCGGAAGCTTTGTCTCTGCACGGCATATAAGAACAAGTTTCTCTTTTTTTTTATTCGATTCTGTTCAAAATCGAATTCTTTTAAGAAAAGTACGACACAAAAGCGTAAAATATTAATATTTTCATTTATTATAATCAGGTAACATTGCAAAATATAGAATATTTTTGTTAACAGGAGTTGATATATTTCTTTCGAGCATTTCATTCTGGACCGACAAGAACAGAATTTCTTTTTCTTTCTTTTGCAAAGTCGCACTTGTAGAAGTTTTTTTAAAAAAATTTCACTTAAATTTTAGTTTAATTGAACAGTATTATACATATGCGAATCTAATGGGATTCCTTTTCATGAAGGATAGTCATTTTCTTATAACAAATAAGGGGGAATTGTGCGCTTTAATGAAATTTTCAAATGTGGCCTTTTTTGGCCTTATTTTAAATACTGTTTGGCCTTATTTTGCTATTTTGATCTGGCAACCCTGTTTCGGTGGCAGTTAAGGGGTTAATACAGCTTTCTGTTGGTTATAACCGAACATTCGACTGTTAGACGATGGTTGTAGCAAATCTCAGAAAGTAGCAAGTGTGCATCCGTGCTTATCACATTTTACTCGTTATGAAGGTACGGTGAGTGAGGCGATGCGAGCGCAACAGGAAAATTTCGAATTCTCAAAACTGGCAGGGGTCGATTGTCTATTAAAAGAATGTTTAATTTTCTAAAGTTAAGGAGCAAGAACTAGTAAACTAATTATTCCGTTTGTATGGAAAGAATAGCAACAAAATAGAATTTTTTTCATAATACATTGATCGTTAGTTTTCAGTTTATGTCACCACATGGTTCTGAAGTTGAAGGAGCGATGCGTTACAAAAGGATATAAAAATCTCAATGTATCGTCCTCCATTCAGGAACTTAATAAAACGAGAAAAATATTATTTGTAGCATTAAATAACATGACGCT
This sequence comes from Araneus ventricosus, assembly GCA_013235015.1. NCBI lineage: Eukaryota > Metazoa > Arthropoda > Arachnida > Araneae > Araneidae > Araneus > Araneus ventricosus. The sequence continues at coordinate 28,438 of BGPR01002933.1, forward strand.
TAAAGTCGTGAAACTACTGGCTTCTCCTCGACCAGTAAGTTCAGAATGTTTGACAAAGATATCCCAAATAGCAATTTTAGTTTGCAGCAATCTTGATCTGCAAATCTGCAAGTTTGATACGTCAAGAGTGCAAGCTTGAAACAAGTTATTGCAAACGAGTTAGTCACCACAAGTCGAACTTGCCGCAAGCTTGTTACATCAAACTCGCTGCAAAATATAGCAAAAAACAAAGTACGCTAATAGTTGCGCTAATAGGTCAGTGCATCTACGCGTTTTATTTTAAACTATCTCCTGATTTCATTAATTTTTTAAATTTTGAGTTGAGAATATGATTTGAAATCAAAGGAAGAGCGATTTTCGCTAATAACTACGTTTTGCTAGTAGAATAAATTATTAAATTAGGGTTCAGAAGTAATTACTTCTAAAATGGGCCAAAATGTAAGATATTATTTTCCAACAAACATTGACTGTTTTTTAGGTTTAATTTTGTTTATGAACGTTAAAATTTCAACATTAAGGAAAAGACAATATAGTTTTCTTTCAAGTACGAGTTCTATATTTAGTAAAAAGATGGAGAATTTTTTTTAAATTTTGTTATAAAAAAGTTTGACAAAATATCATTGATTTATTGAATTAATAAAAAGGACGGTCTAGGTTGGTTGGTTGGTTGTTTGAGGGTTTTTGGCGCAAGGGCCAGTATTTGGCCATGCTGCGCCAAACAAGAAGGACGGTCTAGGAGATGCTATTAAAAATCGGATGTTTAACCTTCCAGTGGGCGCACGTTTGCAAGAGGTACTTGAATTGTGCATCCTATTACATATTTATATCGTTTTTATATATTTAAGTGCAATTTTATTTATAAAATCGCTTTACTATTAGGCTGATAAATACGGATAACAAATAAAGGTTGCATTTATTTTTGTAAAATAACACGATATATACGTAATACGATGCACGATATGTCGTAAAATTTGAACACGCGCGCCCACTGGAAGGTTAAAAAAGAGACAAACATCAAAACCAGACTGTATCCAGGTCCGTGGTGTGCAAGTGTGGCGTATCATCTTTGAAGCAAACTGTTTTGCAATTGTGGTGTGAAGTTTGTCATAACTTCACAGCAAACTTGTTTTGAAAGTGGGTTGGTCGATTCTGCTTTATTACTTTGCAGGAAGTTTGCTGCAAAGTTGCCGCATCAAGTTGGTCATGACAAGCTAATATCAAGAAAAATCACACTTGCTGCAAGTGTGCGTGATATCTGGGATACAATTTTCATCATGTCTGGGAAAATTACCTTTGTCATGTTTCGTATACGAGTTATTGACTTTCAAAGATGCTTTAAACATACGAAACGCCCTATTTGCAAAACAATTTCAATGTCCAATTTTTTAATTTTCGAAATCAAGCAAAAGAAATCTTGCGATTTAACAGATTCAATGTACTTTTATCGCCATAAAAATGAGTTTTACCGATGCAAGAAGGATGTTAACTATGACATAGTTTGAAATTACATCTCAATCACCTGATTATCGCAGTATGGATAATTTAATAACCGGTATAAATTATCGGCATTCTAATGAGTAATGAAACATTTTGTGCATTCTAATTTGAAATCAAATTAGAATGCAAACTAGAATCGGAATTAAAATAAAACCCTCACTCAAAATGTTAATGAACTATCAACAATTGAAGTCTCAAACAAGAGAAAATTCAAATAAAACTCTGCAGTTCGAAAAACCATGGACTACTGATACTATACGAAATGCGACAAAAACATAACTGGTAATTTAATGATCACATAAACAGTACATGTCACGCACCAAAAAAATATCTTTTTCATCGCAGTCATAAGTTTAAACACTTAATTTTCGAATGTGAAATACTTACACAAGGCTCTGCTTTTATCAGCAATACTAGAATTTAATGTCTGTATCCACAATACTACATGTTGCATATAAATGTGCATTAAAAATATTAGGATTCAATGTTTGCATTAAAAATATTAGGATTCAATGTTTGCATTAAAAAT